>UZAF01018083.1:24414-37307 GCA_900617895.1 Haemonchus placei | reverse complement strand
TTTTTCCTATTAATTAAAGGCGCTACAGCGAAATCACGACCCCATATCGCAGGTTATTCGCTTTAATGTGATGTTAATTAGCTAACGAGGACAAATTAAGACAAATTTTAGACGCCCTAAAGTCATAAGAGGAGCATATGCAGAGTAAACCGCGTATCTATCACATCCGTCATTTGTAGTCATGCATCCCTCCCTGACCGACAGATCCATTCATTCTGGAAGTCGATTAGCTGGTATCAGAGTCAAGCAGCTGAGGGAGGAAGCACGGGTTTCCAATGAGTGATGCAAATAAGACATGGTACTTGGTAGTTCGGAAAGCACAGAGACAGGTTCGAGTCCAATCCGAGACCGGATGCATCGACTGTGACTCACCACTCTTGCAATCTATGTACATCCTTGTGGGATGTAAGAAGCTCTGACTTCAGCAACCTTGGATCCTTCATTCTCTTGGCCAGTTAATCGTCAAAACGACTACGAAAGACAGGTGCATGGCTCAACCCGAGAAAAGAATGAAGAACTTCTACATGCTATTATCTTGTGAGAAGAAAAGCTGTTGAGAAGCTGTTTAGAGGACAAGCATTCACTTCACTCCATCGGGATATAACTTTGTAGTGACAACGAGAAAAAGAGTAAGTAATAAAACCCATGAAACTGTAGCCTTACGTCACCCTCCCTGACTTTTTTTCCTAAAAATCATAACTAAAATGAGTAGCCAGAGCTTGATGAATAAGTGCCAGAGGTCTATGGTTGATATAGGCCAAAGGCAACCTCAATTACCTCCCAGCTAGCCTCTTACATGCAAGGCAATTCATCATTGAACAGGGCAACACACCCGTTCGGCATTACCGTAATCCAAACATACAAACAACAGTGTTTTTCCTATGGTTGAAGAGTGTATGAAGTGGCTTTCGAAAGCACAGCAGCATTAGCTGCACTCTATTTCGTCCTTTTCCAGGGTGGTGGTAAATAAATGAAAACGTTTAGATCAGTTACAGAATAAGCGAAAAGACGAACTCCCTCGAAGTAGTTAGAAGATTGAAAAGGTATGGTACTGATATAAAGGATAGGAAAATGACTTTTAGGAGGTGATCAATCCCGTTTGGGGGACGCGCCCCTCATTCGACTGTCAATCAGAATTGTAGCGTGGCAAGGAGTGCGTATGTAGCCTATACAACGATTTGGGATGGGCAGCCGATGCACATGTTAGTGCTTTTATCCTCCCAGGCGAGCCCGGTACCAGGTTACCTACTCCGGAGAAATGGGAGGCTGGTTGGCTGAACGGATGTCGTTCCAGGATTCGAACCCGTGACCATGCATGTGTGATAGTAGGCTGCCTGCCACTACACCACCTCTGCCCATGATATTGATACCTAGACATCAACTACACTCCAGATTCCTTTTAGAGAGTCTAGCCCTTATTCGGACTATTTCGCAAAGTTTGAAAAACCTAATTCTTCCGACACCGAGCCAGGTAAACCCANGCTGAGCTGTCTCTGCCTGGGGTAACCGCACAAAATAAGTGTTTTCAGTTTTCTATTCTACTTCACTCCGACTAACGCCGGTTTTTGCGGGACCTGTAATTTTATACCTAATTATACTATATAACGGCCCGTAAATACATTTAAATTACAACATTGCGCTACTATGCACTAGCCAACCATGCTTTCCGTCGACTGTAACGCGGACAAATATATAATAGGAGTGACGATTTAACGATCAAATAAAGAAGGGGATACATTCAAAATGGATTGATAGGAGCAGGTAGCAAGGAAGATTTGTTATATCTTGATAAGGAGCAATCAATAGAATGTATTGAAGATACGCAGACCACGATGAATGGAAACTTTTCCAGTTCTTCAAGTGATTCCGAGTCGAAGAAGTTAAAAAAGAATCAAAAGAGTAATGCTCTGATGATGTCACTTCGATTGCGCCATTCTCTTCCATTTGTCCCCCTTAATACTGCCTCTTCCGCAGCGTTAGTCTCATTTCAAGGCACCTCACAGAGCTGGGGGAAAGATGCTGCGTTACNCCCCTTAATACTGCCTCTTCCGCAGCGTTAGTCTCATTTCAAGGCACCTCACAGAGCTGGGGGAAAGATGCTGCGTTACTCTTCCTCGCTCTACTACATCCTTTCGAGAAAACTTTTCCCTTGAGAGCGCTCCGCGCCGTATCTTTTGCAAAGTATGCAACCCCTTCACTCTGGGGATACTTTCACTTGAGTACGTCCTCTCAGGTTGCCTCTGGAATCTGCAGAGCTTAGCTTATTCCAACAGGTGAAATATGAACTAGCTGCTGAAATATGAGCTAGCTGTTAATACCAGACAGTGAAACCCTTTAGATTGTTCTCCTTTACAAACAGATGGTAAGGAACTACACGGCTATGAAGAGGAGCTTTAGAGAAGGGGTCAATCGCTATACTAAAGAGCTGCTGAACGTCGGAGCTAAGTTCTTGTTTATCGAGCTTCTGGGATTGTTGAAAGAGAAATTCGAGGAGATATTCCGGAGAATAAAAATGCAAATCTGACGGAAGAGAAGCTTAAAGAATTCCCACGGTCCCCCCGTTCATCCCCTAGCCATCGCTCTCGCTTTCCCTGACGACGTTGCTTCCCCTCCGAAAACTTTAGTGGATTAGGAAAACAATGTGGTGCTTGGTGGTGCACTGAAACGTGACAAACTGAAAAGAAAAGGCTTTTGGTTCTGAGAGAATGACGCCGAAACAGAGAACTTCTGCCCATGGAAGAGGATCAATGGACCGCCAGTGAAAGGAACTTTTGGGAGTTCGTCTATCACCTGGTTTCGGGAAGCTGAAGGGGGNTGACTACCCATGTACAGCCTCGCGAGAATGCGCCAGGAAACTCGTGTTGCCACACGGGTTAATTGATCAAGTTAATTAGTGACGAGCCCTTCGGGAAGAACAAAAACAAATGGCCATCCAAGCAAGCCGTTGTGTGTGTGTGCTGAAAGCCTATACGCTACGGACTAGGCGTTGAATATTTGAGCCCTACGGGACAGGTTCATCGTTAAGGTAATCCATGTATTGGACGGTATCATCCTCCTTTCAGAGACAACAGTCGGGAAGCCCGGAAACCGACTTTCAAACGAATTGGAGATCGATATTGAACAGCAAATAATCCTACGAGTAGGTTAATGGTGCAAAAGCCGTCTTTTCCCAAAAGTGCTGGAGTACAACGTATAAAGGGCCCAGAGTAATAAGTGCGTGATCTTTTTAGGGTCCTTTCCACCTCAGAGTGACCGTATTGAACTGGAGGGAGGCAAGTATTTGAGCGATTCCACTCCAGACACCGACAAAACTCCGCGGAAAACTGAGAAAAATTTGTGAAGCCCGCTTACACGTTCTTGAAAATCAGAAATCTCTCTGCAAAACTCGAAAAATCGAAAACGAAGGCTTCTGGGAGGATTTACTGTGGCACTGATGTTTGCATGATGTTAATTTATTCTAAGCCACTGTTTTTGCTTTTGCCTTCAACTACCCTTCTCGGAAATGCCTTTCCATTTCTAAGAAGTACAAAGTTCGATTCCCTCGATAGAGGAGTTGGTTCGAAGTCTTGAGGAAGGACTGCTACCCGAGACAAACCAAGATTCGGTAAGTAGCTTCATTACCCCGGGGATGGCAATGAAGTGACAACAACCGGCTAAACGATAGATGAGCGACAAGGAATACGGTAGACTGAACGTTCAAACAAGAATCCATTGTCGGAGAAGGTGTATTTCGTTGCAGGTCAATCGGATACGGAAGGTGCCCCTTTCCGAATCGAGGTTCACTTAGTACACAAAAATAAGTGTGTGTCAGTTGGATGGATGATGTCATGTGTTGATCAAATCTGATACTTGCCATATTGCCCTTTTATCCATATGATCTGATTACCTACTTCTCAAATACTGACTAAATGGACTTCCCAGACTGCCATAGCCCCCAAATCCTATTTCAGTTGGCGACTGGGTGGCACGGAGTTCAAATCGCTTGATGAAGAAAGGTGAAAAAACACGAGGGATTGGATAGGGATGGTAAAAATATAATACGGTAGATTCAAAGCTTTCGTAGAGAGTTCTGGAACTAATTTGATTGAGGAAAGATCAATTCATTGAACCACTAGTTACTCTTACAAAGTGCCCCGAGAAGAAATGAGAATTGAGGCCCGGCATGTTCCTGACCCCGGAATGGAGTACCCGGATCAACACTAGTCAAGCGCAGCGAAGCCCTTCCATCCCTAAGTCATTCGGTAGTCAGTATTTTCAGCTTCTCAGAGCTTTCTGGGAGGATAAAAGCACTGAATTGTACATTGGCAGGTGCCACAACTTATTGTGTGGAGAGCCCCCAACGTTTTCGAACGCGGAAGCTGTGAACGGAGTCGAATGAGAGACTCAATCCACAATGGAATTTATCCATTCCAAAAAAAAAACTATTCCTTTACTTTTTCTTCTACGAATTAGAATACTGATTTTACGGTACGACCAGGGACCATCACCTTTTTCCAACCAAAACTTTGGGACTGGTGCAGTCTAACAGCAAGGCAAAAGAGAGTGAAATGAAATGAATGAGTTAATGAAATGTGGAAGAAAAATTCAGAAACAGAATTGAAAGATGTTAATTACAGCATCACTCAGAGCAATTTTCGCCTCAAGCTTATTAGAAGTGCCCTGAGCAGAAAATTCATTCATGAAGACTACGTCAGTGAAAAATGACTTGGCACCCGGGCACATAATCCGGGAAGACGGAAGTCTCGAGTTAAAGTCAAAACTGTAGAGACAAACAGAGTTGAGAAAAGAGAAAAGCAACCAACGAGCAGAAAATGTGAACGTAGACAATTGACAAAAGGTAAAATTACAAGTTGACAAAACAAAAAACAAAGTTCCTACCAATTATCTACCCTAAAACATCACCTCCTTACCGAAGGCATGCATTAGCTCAGCTGAAAGCTCAATGGCCAAGAGTGAGGAATCCATAGCCCTCATAGAACACCGAAAATCATTGCTTCAAAGTAGTGACGTCAATTAAAACTTGCTAATAGAATTTCCGTCAACAGTCATTTAGGTGGTTCATGGTACGCGATTGGAAATGCAAAAATTCGAGAAAACTTTTTTTTCAAGTAATTTGAAACTACACCACTTTCACGTCTTGTAGTACAAATAGCGTTTTATTCATCTTTTTTCTAATGGAATTTAAATTTGTTGGATTTCCTAATTTTTCTTACGGGAATTATTAGTTGGGTCAATGAATTTATTTCTGTTGCTCCCGGATTTTGCTATGGATTACTTGTCAACCAACTTCATTTGAATACTCAGATTCCNAAACAAAGTTCCTACCAATTATCTACCCTAAAACAGCACCTCCTTATCGAAGGCATGCATTAACTCAACTGAAAGCTCAATGGCCAAGAGTGAGGAATCCATAGCCCTCATAGAACACCGAAAATCATTGTTTCGAAGTAGTGACGTCAATTAGAACTTGCTACCGAGAATTTTTTCTTCAAATAATTTGAAGCTACACCACTTTCACGTTTTGTAGTACAAATGGCGTTTCATTCATATTTTCGATGGAATTTTTTAGATTTCCTGACTTTTCTTACGGGAATTATCAGTTAGGTCAATGAAATTATTTCTGTTGCTCCCGGATTTTGCTATGGATTACTTGTCAACCAACTTCATTTGAATACTCAGATTCCCTAAAGATATTTCGCTTCAAATGGTTGCTTTTGAAGCTCACTAGTTCAATCTTTATTAGTGAAATTCAAGCATGGAGCATTTTCGTTAGACCTCATAGGTCACGATAAATGTAAAATTAAGGAATTTAGGAAAGCATTTATCCAAAGTAGGACTAGAAGATGTTCAGAGAAGGCAAATTCAAAAAAAATTCCCCGAAGTCGCCCATGAAATTGTATATCGAAGAACAGTTGTATCGTACTTTTGTAAAGGTACTTCATGTGAAAATATGAACTTGGAGAACCGATTATTTGTTCTTCTGAATGGAAAGTCATCGATAACTTTCATCCGATTTCGAAAATATTCAAAAATATCCCAGTGAAGGTGAGCATTTCGGATGATTCTATCATGCTACTGCGGGTGCATTACAGTACTTTCACTACATAACCTTACTAAATGATCAATAAATTATGCCAAAATCGGCGAAATCTATGCGCAAACTCTGTATACACAATTATTATTCAATTCCATTGTCAATATACACAAAGGATGTTATGAGTAATTATGACGCTCAATGTCAGGAGTAGGAGCTCTCCCACAAGTAACAAGGCAGTCAACAACTTCGACCTGAATACCAGCCGTGGAGAGAACAAACCGAGGACAAAATGGATTACCAGAGCAGCTAGTAGGTAACTGATTGAAAAATAAGAGTTCTTGCGAACACCCTCACCAACTGCTCGGTTACGTCAACGAACGCCTAGTTAAGAACTTCCCAATAACGACCTCTAGAGCTACTGAGTTGATGGAGCGAATACCGACTATGTTTACCTTGCCTACCTTACCTTTCCTATTACTCACCAGGGTACCTTTTAGAAACGGTGGCTGAAGTCAATTCAAAGAGATCAACGTATCATTGTATAACGTCTACAGAATCATCTGTCGTAATAGTTCTAGGTAACAGCATCAGTTTTCCAATTAAATCTGCGATTAGAGAGGAAAAACTATAGGAGAACCACAGGAGAACGCTGACGACTTTTGTGGGTAAAAGCCACGAGTAAGGAGGTTGTACATCTTCTACAACGGCTCAGCACAGTTACAGCTTTCAATGAAGTAGGGTAGTAAAATATGAAGGAAGTAAAAAAAGGAAGATAGAAGAAGGAGAAGTTTAGAAGATAATCACGGCGAGAATGCCGAGAAACTTGTATAAGGTACGGCTTAAAGATCGCTGAAGCTCTGGAGAGGGAATCGTCCACTTAAAAAAGTAGATTCAGCGAGTAGTTTCGATATCGGAAAATTAGAAAACGCTCTCAAAATAGGAGGGCCAGTGAGAAAATCTCATTCGAATAGGTATCAGCGAATATAATAAATTACTGGTTGATACTTGAAATGCCTTAGAAAACTGAAGCTTTCAAATCAGCAATTTAGGGCTAATTACTAGATATTCAGAGACCGAACGCCATCACGTAAGCAAATATGATATCAACATCATATATTAAGAAATGTACAAAATATGAACGACACTTTAAATCGACTCGTCCATTTCTTTTAATACATAGAAGTTTTTGTACCTATTTTTTTGGATAATGAGAGGTAAACAAGGAGAAAGTCAGAGTCCAGTGAATTATCGTTCGAATAAGGGTGCATATGTGATGGCCAAGAAACAAAATTCACCAATATGTGAGGGAAGGAGCGATTAAACCTCGAAATCAAAAAATGATGAAAAATCTGAAGTGCAGGATTGTATGGTCTCAAAGTAAATTTTTAAAATGGGATAAATTACCCCAGATCATAAACAACAAATGCTTATTGTACAGCTTCGAGGTCAACTGTCAGCGACTAGAAAGTCATTTTACGAAGTCCACATCTGAGTTAGCCACAGAACCACGGCATAATCCAATGCTTTCAGAAAGGAATGATTTAAGGGATCATAAGAATGTCTAGAAGTTGAGAGAAAGTGCTCACAAAGCTGTTATTGCAATGTAACTACCACCTGCTTCTGATGTTCCTACCTGGAAAAGAATTACCGTAATCATATGTAGCTAATTCGGTATCGTCCTGACACCTTTATCCCCTGAGCCATAAAGCACTAAATTGTTGCTCGTTGAGTTCACCAAGAAAGCCAGAAGCCTGGGAGTTTGAAAGTGGATAGAGTAATTGCGGGAAAGACTCCCCACTACTCTTTTCCCTGACAGCATTGAAATTGACGAAATGATGACGATGACGATGGCAAATGATTTGAAAATTGCCCCTTACAAGAAGTCAGAGGCCATTATTCTACCCACGGATCATCGCGATCTCTCGGATCCTATTCCCAAATGCGCTGGGGTCCGCTGTTGGCTCACCAGGGAAAATGCGCACTGGGCACTTACAGTCAACTTGACATTCCCTAATCTAGTAATTTATCACTTACTCACCTAATATTTACTCCAATATTTACTGGGTGCTAAAATCGTTGTGATGTTGTTTTTAGGTAGCCTACGTAAGCATAAAACTCGTTGTGCATGCATGCATGACTATAACTGTCAACAAAACCCGCATGGCATGAAGGCATGTAAAGTAAGGGAATGTGACTCCCCCACACGCGAATCTGCTGCGAATCGAATCAGTTCTATTGAAAACGAGTGAGCGAGAAGACCGAATGCGCCTGAGAGGTTTATTCGAATCTGACTGATACGAACACCGTCCGAGGCGTAGTAGCGTTGAAACCAACCTATCGCCCATTCCAGCCGCTCCCTTACACGAGGTGCTCAGTGGGTTTTTCAAAATAGGGAGAGCATTTAAAGTGATTGGTTTCGTTCCTTCACAGTAGTAGTGAGTATCGAAAAAGGAAAGGACGTCTTGAGCCCAGTGATAAGGTCAAGGGCCTGAATCCCCTTCTCAGCGTTCTGTACCCTCGTTCTAATGCTTCAATGCCGGAAATTAGAAGGTCGAAAATAGTCTCAATTCGACCAACTGGGTGTAATACCATGCTATACTATGCGCAGTACTGAGCAGTGCCCATTTATGGTATTTTTCCGGAAAATTCCAGGAAATCCCGAACTTTTGAAAAATTTTCGACATATACTCTTTGAACAAGCTAATACTACAAATTACGTAAATGATAAAATAACAGTTTTGAAGAAATAGCCTTTTACTTCTGATGGACTATTTATAGCCGATGAGAAATGTCAGTACCATAAGCGGTTGACCTATACGTACACTGATATACAACGAGGGAAAAAATTAGCATTGAAATGGCTTCTCTTAGACTCCAGGGGTGATTCCTGTCTTAGAGCATGCTTAGAAAGGTCGGTCGCTATTCATTACGAGTAGTACATACCATTGAGTAAGGGCATGGAATGGGTAGGTTGTAATGCAACGATTAGATCATTATTAGGCTGTACCTAGAGCAATACGCTACGTGGAGGAGATTTATGAGGAAAGTGAGCACCCAACGTCCCGGCGAGAGGGCATGTCTCGGTTGATGACTAAAATAATGGCAGAATGTCTGTATGGCATGGATCTGTGGGATTTACGTCATTAGGTAAATATCATATATCATATCATATCATCTATCAAATATCATCCTATACAAAGTTCATGAGACAGAAAAAGAGCAGGAGCAAGATGAAGACACTGAGCAAGTTCACAGGCCTCTGTGAATCCTTTCTACAGCTTTTCCTTGGTAATCAACATTTTTGCGAAATTTTTTCTCGAAACGGTGGGGCTATTTTGTTACCTAGTGGGTGGGAGTGCAATGTGCCCCCTAGGGCAATTGAAGTGTTAGCGGATAGTGCAGGAATGAAGATGAATGTGAAGTCTGAAGTGGCTTGAAAAAAAANAAAAAAAACGAATTTATCCAACCGGAAGGCGAGATGATAAAAACTTTATCATCAAAGATTAGGAGGAGAGTAGTCGCTAAGAGTTCCCTCCGTAAAATCGCTGAAAGGCCTCCCGAAGACACGTTTCCCTATCAAAAGTTGTTTTCCACCACCGCTGAATTGAGTGTAGCTGACAAGACCATCTCCTACGACCTTCATGAAACGTGAAAAAGACTTTTCCTATAGATCGCTCATTCCCGCATGTCTGATTTGTAGTTGTTGGACGTCCTTACAGAAGAATCAGAACTTCTTTCTGGAAGGCATAGTTAACGATGAGGAGAATTCTTCAGATTTCTCACCAAGATAAACCTTTGGCTTCCAAATATGCCATATGGACCGCTGTTGGGTCGAAAAACGATCCACTTAAGGGGCAATAATGTCTGAAACTGTCTTCGTTGTATGCCTCACTAGGGATGGCAGTGTTTGAACGTTTTGAAGGAGGTTGCTCCATTCACAATGGAGCAGACATGTTGAAAATTCAAGCAACTGATCGTTCATAAGCCTGACCCATGGGGATCAAGAAAAACAAATTTACGGATTTTTTGTTTACTGTAGCATCTGTAGCATTATCTTACTAGTTCAACTAGAATGGAATCGCTCCAGACCCATCACGTCTTGGAATGCTCATCAAACTTCCAACAGAAGTCATTCCCTTAGAAGGTTCGACGAGAAGAGCGACAAAAATGATAATTAAGTGAATGGGGTAAAATTAAACTAAGATATCATAACAAAGAATACATTGATCCAGGTTTTACTCTGGTTAATAAGGCTAATTGTGGGTATTTTTCCCAACCCCCCTTATTTGACGTCAGATCTGAATGAACAGCTTCGAGAAGTAGAATTTCTTCAGAAAGATAGGACAATTCTGAATCTCCCGTCCCTTGTAGGAATTTCAAGCAATTGAATGTATGGGAACGGCTCTACCGCAAAGAATACTTAGCAATGATTTATGAGCTCCATTAAGTAGGCTGGAGTGGCTTCGCGCTCAAAAAGAATAATTGGTACAACAAAAAACAATCAACAAAAGATAAGTGGATGGTGTATGAAAAACTGACAAGAGAAAATGATGAATGTGACGGGCACAAACTGCTGAATAGATTGCCATGAAATGGCAAGCTGCCAACGAATATTCAGCTTAATAAGCATGAGAACTTTCAAATATTAGTCTAGCCGTTCCCGTATAGTAGCACTGAGGGCAATTTATAATTGAATATCAAAAAAGCTATCATCATAGCTTCAAATGCTTGAGAAGATCCATGAAGTCAGGTCACTAGCGATCCGAAGCGATCGGTCAAGGGTGACTGCTTACATGACGGGTAGGGATAAGGAAGGGCTTAGCTCATTCAGGAGTCAGGCCTTCTACCAGTTCCAAATCAAAACCCCAAGGGCTGAGGTTGCTTATAGGATCTATTCCAAACTGTGCAAAAGTTTATAACGGAAGAAAACGGTGTTGCATTGGCCGTCAGGAAGTCTCATATCAAATAACTGGCTCTCTCGAAGTGGTGCACTTGATCGAAGTGCAATTTAATCCCGTAGATTTGCGAAAAGGTCGAGTACCTCTTAACTCTGTATATTGAAATAGTGTCGAATGGAAAGAAATATCTAGAGCTTCAACTATCGAGAATTTCAAGATAATTACTATAATGTCGTTAAGTGTCCATGGGTGTCATTGTCATTGGCGGGTGGGTGTCAGTGGTCTCAATGAGCAAAAATCCTAATATCATTTTTAATGTCATTAAAATTGTCAATGAGGTTGAAATAGCCGGTGCCAGCCTTCTCACAGGCACAGTTCACGATACTTTTGATGAATTCCTTTTTAGTCGAAAAGCGGAAGTATAGAGTGGAAACAATTCATCGGTAGAAGAAAGCGAGAAAATTCGCCTATTCGAGAAAAATAAGATTCCCCAAAAGAAGGGAAAATAGAGGTTGGACGAGATTACCATGACGGAAACAACATGGAAGGGGTCTTCGGACGAGATTTTCATTCGTTGCAATTGCGCAAAGAGCTTCCTACTTCAAGCCAGAACTGTACAAAGCAGACTCTACACTTGCGGTGAAACTCGTCCGAGGATACACACTGGACAATCTTTGAGCCTTATAGCTCCCTGGCTGGGCCGTTTTCCGACCTAACAGCGCCACATACGGTATACGAAGGGGCCTCGGATTCATCCTGTGGGGAAACACAGCAACCATTTTTATCGCGAACTGTTCCTTTGCAAAGCCAAATTTTAGAGGACTGGTCAGATCAAAGAGACAGAGGGATTGATGAGCAAAGGAGAATTGGGAATCAAACGATGAAATGGTAGAAGGGTTCTTTGCTGATCAGAAGGCAGATATCCACTCCTACTTTATGAGCTGACTAGACTGAACTTCGAGTTCAGAAATGGGTTAATTTAGGCCCCATGCTCGGGCGATACCTCAATATGGAGGAATCAGTTCATTTGGGGGTCAAGGAGGCATTATCTGGAACAGTGGCAGAATTGGGAGCTGCAGATCATGTCAAGGTTCTGGAAGTGACGAGATGGCCTTTGGATGGTCACAAAAGTAAAAGAAGCACTTTTGAGGTTCTAAAAAGTTTTAAAGGACAGAGTAAGTTCCTCTTTTCGGAAAAGGAAGTGAAAAATATCAACAAGATGGCGTTCACGGCATGGTTTTTGAATGTTCATTGAGGACCGGGCAAAGCAAAGACGAAAACAATTCCCAAAATCCCTTGAGCACGCAAGAATTCAGGAACAATCGAAAGCATGTTTGAATGTGTAAGTGAAAAACTGAAGCGAGCCCGTCCGAGTGTCATTCAAGTGGTCCGTTTAACAGCGCATTCATTAGCGCAGCCACATACATGTACGGCGACAGGCTATTAAAGCTATGGCATGCATAGCAATTGGACAAGAACAACTTCCCATACTGAAATTACCCCTGTCGGACCATCTAATCACTAAGGAGGCTAGGTAGCATCTTCTGTATCGAATGTTACTGCAGCCGTCCAGAACAAGCCGTGCGTTTTTGCTATTTTCTCTTGTGCAGCCCTAAACAACGTGCTCGAAGAGCAAGTACCTTCCAAGGTACTTGTGAAATATCGGAAGCATGTGAGAATGGAGAAGCTTGGATCGAGAATCATTGGAAACGAGAGAATTTCCGAAATTCCATAAAAGAACTCTCCGATTCCTCTGAGTCATAAGGTCCGGATTCTTACAATACTTTGTAGATGCCAAGGAACCCTACAAAACAAAAAACGATAGACAGGCACCATGGAAACTTGCATCTCAATTAGTTGGCATCGTCACGATGGCATCAGTCTAACCTCAAGGGCAGGGGTAAAACGCTCGAATAGTGAGTGTCCAAATGGAGGACCGCGTGTTAAACCAGAAAAAA
>UZAF01018082.1:0-27380 GCA_900617895.1 Haemonchus placei | reverse complement strand
GTACACTTTAGACATGACAAAAAGGAAAGAGATTCTAGAGGGACCATCATCTGTATTTTCAGCCGATTTTGAGTTCATGATCTTTGGAATATCTGGAGCATGATCAGATTGCAGGTTAATAGTGGTAAATATTCACGATACACCCAGGCTCAAAATATAGAAATTTCGCATGATTAGATTCAGATGGAAAAGAGTTGCGACTGAAAAGCTCGGCTGAAGGACCATTTCACCCAAGACTTTTGAGCGCTACTGTATATGGCATTCACTCAGTACGTCTGGGCTGTTACTGCTAACCTTTTGGAAAGAACCTCCACTATTCCGAGTTTTTCCCAATTCTTCAAAAAAAAAGAGGATGTATTCTAAATTGTGGTGTTCTGGTCATGTTTCCGAGTAATGTGATGACTAATAATTTGAAGTGAGGAGGACACGACTGGGCAACAGTTTGTTTAAATAGCTGCTGGATATAAGGGCAATGCCGCTCTGAACAAGCAACCCACTGATTTCCACTATTTCGACAAAGTTCCTCCTTACAGAGCCAGGACAGATTAGTCCACAAAATACTGCTTTTGGATGGAAAAGGTCGCTACTCAGGCGTGTTTCCCGAATCAGTTGACAGTTTTTGGCACCTTCCCCAGCACACTATGTCGCTCTCAAGTTCACTGACTTACTCTTACTGTCGTCAGTTTGAGTTACCATTCCTTGAGTAGCTTTTGAAAATTGGTCTGCTGTCTGATTGGTTAAGCAATTACGTAGTTACTGCTTTATTCTTTTGGTTTATGGAAACAAGAGTCAGGGATCAGCTATAGGGCTCTCCAAGATAGTTCCCAATTCAAATGGAACCGAGAGTCGGTGATGATAGTTCATACAAAACTGTGAGGACCTCACAACTTGGTAAATCGCTACGCGAAGCTCAAAATCCTAGCGAAATTTTATTAGTGTGGTTCCATTCGAGAAAGTGATCCAACACTTGTTCGGTAGCCCGGGATGCATGCATGGACCTTCCACTTTAACATTTGACCCTGCAATCTTGGATGGGTTTCTCTGAAAACAGTTATCGTGCCCTCTCAATTTCTGATCAGAGACTGAAAGTCAGCTTACCAAAAAAAAGCTATAACTAACAAGCTAAAGCTATAAGCTAAAAAGCCGATCATTAAAATTTTGTCTGCCTGACCTTTCCCTTCTTGACCTTTCGGCTCATCTTTACCCATACAGGATCTAGTTATCCATTAATGCTAAAGAGCCAGTTACCACGTCTAGAAAACCCATCATAACTTCTAGTTTGATGGACGGGAGATCACTAAACATATGAAGCTTTTCAAGAACCTGTTCCCCCTGCAGTGATACGAAAAACGCCCGGCATATAATACTGGAACCGTAGCACTCATTATGAGCTTTGAAAAAGTATATGGAAACTGTCTAGGCACCAGTTAGACCCGTCGAATGGAAAGCTTATTCAACAATATATGCGCTGTTAGAACTATTATTGTGCTAGGAAAAACTATTATGTGTTGCTCAATTATCTACATTTTATGAAGGGCTTTTCCATCTTTTATGGAACCGGTCCTTGCTGAACTGAAACCCGAGTTCATTGCTTTCTCCCATGGAAATGGAAAACGGCAATGGATGAATCTGAGAGTGTTGCCTTTATGTGATCGGTGATTTCGCCAACCTGAATCAGGCATTCGGTTGTCATCAGATGTCGGCACTGTCCTTCACCCCACAATCACTTCCATAGACGTTGACGATCCCCGAAGTCAATGTCGACGACGTGCTGGGATGGGACGACGAGATCCCGGAACTTGTGGGGGTTTGATTCATCAAGTCGAAGCAGTCCAAAGTGGTCAGTCTCTTTGGATGCTTCGGCCCAACCTTTCCTTTTTGTAACGAAAAGGAGTTTGGCTTGGAAGCGTGGTTGGCGTGATGTGCAAAAACCAGCAAATATTTAGTTTGTTCGTTTTCTTGTCTTCGCTAAAAGGAACCAATTGACTTTCAAGGAATGGAGAGCTGCTGGTCACGTTGTAAACGGAACGAATTCGTGGAATCGCTGCCCTTTTCACTTCAACCACTCTCTCTTGCGCTTGAAGGGATTGAGAAAAGCATTCATATCTCAAGGCCATTAGCAAAAAAACTAAGCTGCACCATAGCCATGAATTTTTCTCCGTTCATTTTTTTCCTTGTAAAGTGTCTGTGGAAGCCTGCGAAGTAACGCCTACCTAAACTCTTACTCTCTGATTACAGAATTCCTAATTTAGAAGTACAAATGCTGAAATAGGGATTTCGTGAGCTCCAACTGCCAAACTAACAAAGACCCAAATTCGAACATAACCAAGCTGAACGTTTTACTCTTGTCCTTTTTCATCAGAGACCTTAGGGGTATAAATGATGTTTAGATGATCTAGAAATTCCGAATGCCGAACTATGACGACATGGCTAGAAATGAGTAAGAGAGAACAGCTACAGCCACTGAGCACTTTCTTTCTCCATTACCAAGCCCAGATTCAGCTGAGTTCCGGGGAAATGGAACGCCCAGATTACTAGGCCATACTTGAGCTGTCATGAAATCTACTTTTGATGCGATATCGGATTTCAATCAGTCGGCTAAGGGGAAAGAACACGAGGTCGGTCGCGCCTAACAATGAATCGAATCGGGTTAATTTTGTCATCGAGAATAGCTGTCAAATCTCCGATCAAAATCTTGACCCCGTAGCATCCTGCTTTTTGTTGGCCAGTAAACGCCAGGCACGTATCTATGTGATGACCTGTGCAAAGTGTCGTACCGACAGACCAAAAAACCCCTGGGTCTGTCACTCTCATTCACCTAATTCCGAAAATTCCAACTTTCCTTATAACTGGCTTATATAGGGAAGAAATAACGTATTATATCACTTACCCAAAGCAGTGCCACCCCCCTTTTCGATTGAAATCCTCGTTTGGGAAGACCTCTATCCTGTCCTTACCTACGGACTCAATGACGTCTATGGGTTTCGAAGACAGTGTACTTAAAGGATGAAGAATACAGTTTTTGCAGTTTCATTGATTAGCTTTCGGTATGCGCCCCGTATTCGACTTCCACATAGGATCAGGAATACGTAATATATATTGTAAAGACAATGAACTATGGCCAGCTCGCTACGTTTGTGCCTCCCAGACAGGTCAGGTGTAATTACCGACCCTGGAGGTATAGAGGGCTTGGTTAGCATAAGCTGGTACCAAGCCGAGACTTGAGTCCGCCGAGTCAAGTGTGCATTTGGGTTAGAGTACTGCCCAACCTCTGTTCCACAGGCATGCATCTGAAGTTAGGCCGAATTTAAGACCACGCCCTTCTCCCCCACCACCTCCTTGATGTTTGCGGCGTGCATTCGTCACCGTTCCAGGAACCCTACATGATTGATAGAGCTTTCTTACGGATTCTCCCATTTTTTCACGGGTTTCAATTCCTTTTGTCCTTTTAGAGCATCAGTGACCGCATCCACGCTTTTCTCTGAAAGTGTGTGGGCTGAAGCGACAAGCTAGTTACGAGACTGACCTGAAAAAGCGGCGGCCGCTATGAACTACCAACAAGCCACTCCCACGTCCAGTCGCTTCTATAGCAGGTTTCCGAGTAGCGCTTTGACTCATACTTTCGAAAGCAACCATAATAACCATTCATTACTTAGTAATCCCAAGCACAACTGTCTTTAATTGTACCGAAAAACTGTTGTTCCCATTTCTTTTCCGCATGATGAACTTCAAGTTAGGTATTTCCCTGTTCCCATACTCATTTCTTTTATTCTTGTTTCACTTTATATTACAATTTTCACTCGAGGTTCAGTGATTCGACAAATCGTTCATTTTTTCATTTTTCTTTCCGAAGCAAACACTACTGGTACGTACCCTAGTGCTTCTGCCTTGGTTTCATTGTTATCTGACGGCATTTTGACCCTTTGCAAGCATTTAGTTTTCCAGAAAACCAAAACTTAAAGTATCTCATGGGTTCTGTGCCATTCAGGCCCTACAGTATGTCCATAGTTATTTTACAAACTTGTTCCATCTGCTCTTTCTCTATCTTGGTGCCCTCACTGATAGAACCTCCTCTTTGAGGAACTTTCTATGTACTCATTTGCAATCTCCCACGTAGGCGATCTTATATCCCTAGGAACCCTTCTTCCTAATTCTTTCACAGCCATCCTTCCACTACGTCATTCGAATTCTGGGAGCATGTGTTATACGCAGTCATTAGATGGAGTGAGAGGTCAAGAACGAGTTCTCTGTGATGTATTTACATGATTGTGGAAAAAGTCGAATGCATGGCGTGTGCCAAAAGAAGTCTTTGGAAGAAAGCCCCATCAAAGTCGCCCAAGTGCCCACCACTGTCAACTACGCTATAGACCTAGATCAATGGAACTCCAACAGGCCAGGAATATCATCCGTTCAGGCCTCGATAAGTGGAACAATCGGAGATTAAGGATTGAGCACACGTGGAACTCCAATCAAGGGGCATTTGATTCTATTAATAGAATGGGGAGGCACGCAACTGAATCCGCTACCCTTAGTATGACTGCTTTTTCTTGCAAATGATCCTTCTATTACCAGTAGTTTATTCTGAAAGGTGTAACTAGCACAACGAGCTAATGGCTTTGTTAAGGTTCAATGCACAGCCAGGGGTCACTCGGATGTTCTCATGGTCTCCGACACCAAACTAATGAGTAGCGTTTTTCTAAAAAGAACTTATCAACGGCATCACTTAACCTTGACCTTGGCACAGAAAGAACTTCTTCCAGGCCCTAAGTACTAATGAGTTGCTTTTATGAGACAAGTATAGCCGAATCGTAGACGTTCTTTGGTGTAAACATTATCGGGATTGTATCGTGCGACGAATGGAAACTTTGGCACCAGTGGGATCCTAGCAATTTTTATGAAGCAAATTGATCAAAAAAGTAAAGCTAATGCTTATTTTATTTATTTTATTTAGTGCTATAGAGAGCACTATCTCATGCATGTTTTTGGGTTCATATTCATGCTGACACCCGCATCGTCCTACCGATCCCTCGATAGTCGAATTAGTGGTACCCGGCTTTTTTGGGAGTCGGCTGATCACCGAAAATCACTGCATAGGCCGCATATAGTGGTAGATGTTGGAGCAGTAGCTGTAGTAGCTTTTCCGGTAGTAGAAGTAGATCGTATTGAAACGCTGCGACGATTCTGGGTGAAAGTCGAATGCGTGGCGCATCCCAAGAGCAGGATTGTTTAACGCTAAAAGGGTTATTGATTAAAGGTAATTTTGAACGGAGTCGAATCAATCTTACCTATTTCTTTATTATCTTCAAAAATTACCTGAGTTGATTTTATCCAGACTCCCGTGTGGGGTGATGTTCCGAAACCTCGAATCACCCACTCAGAACGAGTAGTAACCCATTAGCATAACAAACAAAGCACAATCTCCCGATGACGTCGGATCATCGGACCGGTTCGACCATCAACCAACTTCACTATAACTACTCAAGTCTGCGGTTTGACGATGATGCGGACTCACATTCCTTTGGAGGGCAAGATTCCGCGAAATCAAGATTGGCTAAGATGTATAGTGTTTGATGTGTTCCCACACTGAGGTCCTTCAGTTACTGCCGCCGTGCCATTAACTCAGCTGAGACCTTCACAACTGCTTCCGATCCCCTCCTCCTCTAACATTTCATTTCTATGTACTCACTTATGTGAATGCAGCCATTGATATTTCCCAGCTAGGCATCACCATGATAAGCCATCGCCTCTAAGAATTTCCTATTGGAGACGACCGCTAACTTCTATTGGCTTTGAAACAAACACTTCATAATTACGTCCATTCAAACTTTCAGCTCACTAAAAAGCCAAGTAGATCTTGTTTTTTCTCCATAAACCAAGTGAAGTTGCTGCTTGGATCCTTGCTTGGCCCCACAATTTTACAGTCCGAAACTCCCTGCTTCTCTCAGAGAGATAGGCCAGTTGGTTAGGTACATACTTCACTCATATTCCATGATGGGACTTCGGAAGAAGTACATGAAGTAAAAGGAAAGCTGCTTTACTAAATAACCATCCCTCACAAAAGGCACCCTTGAAAGAACCCCAGATGTAAAACTTGAACACGGAAACGCGTATCCAAACAGGTGCAGGGTGAATCTATTTTTCAGAAAATAAGTTGGGATACGTTGTTCTGGGGAGCATTGTATAAAATAACTTATGTTTATGGCTATGGGATTCATTCGCTCGTGCAAAGGGCCTCATCTGGTCATCTAAACTAAAATAAGACAAGCTATGGGTTGAAAGGAACCGTCGGCAATTCTGTTACTACTAATATTATATGGCTCGGCCTCAGAGAGCTTCCCGACGTTGTAAACGTCAGAAGAGTTGAAGCAGCTGGTCAGGTACAGAAGAGCGCGCACTGAGAAGCGTCAGATAAACGAAGTGAAAGGGACAGAGATTCATAGAATCGAGCAATAAAAAATACATCTAACGCAATGTTCTGCACTGCTCTACAGCACAGATTTGTTATGAATGAACCACTTTATTAGTCGATGTTTGAGCGAATCGTTGTCTTCCTGGCCTTGGCTTACACCCGACCAGGCGCCCAAACACGCTGGGCTAGTTGCAACAACTCCCGGAAATTCGGACTTCGAAAGATTCCAGCGAGGTGACCAACCATCTGCGGTTCCACCCGTATTATGTTCCACTTGATTACGTGGACAACAAGGGACCAATGAGACATCACTGATGATCGAAAGATGGGAATTATGCGAGCCCCCTCAAAGCCCACAAAAGGGAATGAATGGCAAAAGTTCACTTGTTATGGCCAAGCACTCATTTCGGTTGCTCAGCCTTGGATTCTTCGCTCGGATATGTAAGGATTCCAGTGTCTTTCTTGCACCAATCTCATTTCTGGCTTCCAGTATCTTTCTGACATTTTAAGCACGATTCTATTGCTAGTTATTTTGTTCCTGTATTTCTTACTCGCTGTTACATTCTACTACATTCCTTCGCGCGCGGCGTCTCTCCCGCCGCGACGCGACAGTTTCGTTCCTACTGTACCACACCCCCTTCTAGTCGGTGCCTCCCAAGTGATGTTAGTAAGCTTCCACGCCTTTTTCCTGGATTTCTTTGGCGCGTACGCCGAGTATCCTTCCCGTCTCACCCAAAATATGAATAGTACTTCGTCAAAGGCTGAAGACTGAAGTTGATGAACCGTCCATGGCTGTGTGCCATAATGGACAAATGACGTACAATAGTTATCCGTAGAACATGGTCGAAATAAATCTAGCAGTTTATCTACACGTACTGTTCCCTTGAGCTTTGGCATAAAACTTCTGTTACCATAAACTCTTCATGAGTTTTCTGTGTAAGCCTTACTAGGCTGGCGTTTTGATACAGATCAGACCAACTATGTTCGACTGTGAGAACTTTGGTTGCATATTCACGGATTGCTATGATCCTTTTAGGCTCCCAATCAAGCGACAGCACTGAAATGTCAGCCTAATGAAGCATGTATACAAACCTCGTGACGAGTATTCAAGAACAGAAAGGTGATACATCTAACAGACTTGTACAGTTGACCAAACTGACCAACCAAAAGTGAGCAAACTGCATGTCATTTTGCCCGTTTTCCGATAAGGGGAACACTGAGTATTTTTCAGCCACTCTAAAAACTCTATTCATTTTTTTCTCTCCATGAATTGACGGTGGGTCGAGTACAGTTGACCCAGTTCAAATACGATTGTCTGAGTTGTATGCGTTACATTTGGAAAACTCTTTTCGCGGATACACACTTGGACATTAAAGAAAGCTAAAAGGGTGAAAAAATGGAGCCCTTAGTCTCGATCAGCCTCGTTTCGAGGTGAGCCCATGCTCTTTCCTCCCCGAATAGCAAAGGCAGTTGAAACCGTNCTCGTCCTATGCAATGACTTATTGGAGCCAGCCGATGTAAAGTCAACATTTTTTCATTGGCTGAATGGAAGGGGTTTCAAACAAATTAGTCATGGAAGGATAGAAGGTCCAGAAGGTTTTGGCAGCTTTTGAGTTCGGGTTTGACTCCGGGAAAGTACGTGAGCTAGTAACCACAGTTGTCGTTACTCTAACTTCAGTTCCACTGCATATTTCGGAACGTAATCGGGACGATAATCAGCTATGCTGGTGGCTCGTTCCAACTAGGCCTTCCCTGATCGGCTGAACATGTGGTCTCTTCAGCCAGAGTCCACACTATCGCAAGCGTGGCTCTCCCTCATCTCGTCAGGTGTCGAATGTCTTCCACTATTTCGGTAGCTTCTCAATAGACTCCATGCTTCTCAATAGGCTGTGCGCGCTCCTCAAAGCTCTCTACGATCAGTCGAAGCCCATTTTCTGCCTGCGGCAAGCTCTTGCTCTGAAGTCCTCTACTGAATGCACCAGAATATCAGAGTGTAAACTCCTCATCGTAACTTCAGATTGGACAACGTATTCCTCTAATATGCCCCATTATGTCATAAATCATGATGTACAGGAAAAATTCATTGTCAGTTCCAAGTGGTCGACTTTTTAGGGCAAATTCATCATGGTAATGGGCCGCTGGGTCATGACAGACAGGCAGGTGCTGTCCATTCAATGAACAATCATCTCCGATCGGGTCCACTTGTTAGCCAACCGTCGCACTATTGTATTTGTAGGCAGTCTCGCTCGTAACCTACTTCCTATTTTGGTCAAGAACTAACGAAAAAAAGGCCATCGGCTCGGATTACAGCCACATCAATCACATAGGTCAAGTGATCCAGAAAAAACTCGCGGACATTTGCGAAAGAAAAAATTTCGAGATGTGGTTTTCATCTGACGCTGAAAGTTCGCCTTAATATCCCTTGCCGTCTCAGTTAGACGCACCCTGCTACTTTGCTCATGCTTTTATTCGCATATTCTTCTTTCCACCCTCGTAAGGACAGTGTTTGAGGGGCTGGCCGTAAGCTTCTGCTCAGGGTTTACATGAGGAGAAGTTTTCTTTGAAGACGTTCCTGCATCGCTTCCTCGGGGTGCTCAACCTCAATCGTTTTCCGTACTTTGGCTTCCTTTGAGATTCCTGTAGGTGGTACATCCGTGCTACAACATTTATTGGGTTTAATGATGTTCTAAATAATCCAGTTAACTAAGCCAGGTGAGGGGATCTCTTCAACCTGACTCATCCTCGTTCTTCCAGCGTTCGACCAACTCGCTCGACCCAAAGTTCCCCATGAATATAAGTGGACTGATTATTTGAGACGGGTTAGCTTAAGCCGATAGTGTATTGTAGCATTCCCTTTTCTGTCCAATTATTCACTCTTTTGTTTACTCACGTAGTACACTACGAGTAAGCAATCAGTTGAGCAATTGAAGAGCTCATTAAATGATTGACTAGTTATGTTGTACTATATCATTTTACCACTTTTTACAGAAAATATTTATAATTTGTGGCTTTTTTCTTGCAAAACCAATATCTTAAGTGCTTTTTACAATCAAACTTCGCCAACGAAGTTGCAATAGACGAAGCGATCATGGGATCACTGAAGTGCTCCATGAATTCGACTTTCTTTCCAGACGGCTTGAAGTGCCTGTCGAGATCTCCTTTGCAGGGGATAGGAAGGGAAGGACTTTTTACCAGAAAAATCCGCAGAAGCATAGCAGCGAGTAGACTTTTCTAAGAAATCCTTGGCGGTGTATAGCAGGGGCTCTTCCGGAAAGAATCTCGGAAAGGAGGTCGCAAGAATAAGCGATTATTTTGCACCCCAAGCTTTACCCTCATCATAGAATTCCTTGAATGCGTTTTACACTCATAAAATTATGCACAGACAGGCAATCAATGTTTAGATGTTTATTCTACGCTCGGATACATTCCTATGAAGCAGGCGCAAAAGAAATGAAGCCCCGCGTGAAGTGCGCTAGCATAGTTGCTCTAGGAGAGCGGTGTTTGCACATTCTGCACTGCATCCGCCCGAAAGCACCCACGTGATCTTGGGAAGCGCCTACATCCTAGTCGCTGAAGCTAGTCATGGATGAGGAAGTGCATCAAGACAATGGTGCTGTGAACACTTCAAAACAAAGTAGCCCAGAATGATCGAAATGTTAGCTTTGGCATGTCCTCTTCCGTTTTCTTTTGTTTCATGAAAAAGATCCTCTATCAACAACTCGTTCTTGACTGGAAGTGAAGGGAGCATAGGTACTTGACAAAGTGTTGACACTTTTCGAAGTCCTGAAGATGTGAATTCATAGAAGAAGTCAAACGAGAAAAGCCACTGTGACTGAAGCTCAGATTTTCTCGGTTGGAATCGTCGAGACAACAAATCGGCTGTACATGGTCTGTACATGATTTTCTCAAGATTCTAATGGCTTCATACTACTCTTTTTGAGTCTCCTCAACTACCTGTGCAAGGCTTTCGGAGGATAGTTGG
This sequence comes from Haemonchus placei, assembly GCA_900617895.1. Taxonomy (NCBI): domain Eukaryota; kingdom Metazoa; phylum Nematoda; class Chromadorea; order Rhabditida; family Trichostrongylidae; genus Haemonchus; species Haemonchus placei. The sequence continues at coordinate 16,989 of UZAF01018082.1, read as the reverse complement.
TGGAGCTTGAAGAAGAGGACAGTAATCAGAAACTCTGTTAGTCCCACCGTAAGTATTCTCTCCTCCCTAAAGGCATGTTTCTGGCATCGTTTTGATTTTCTTGGTTTGGGACAGACGATGTGATAAGGAAGTAGTTGCTTTTCCTTTTAGATAATAAAAACTAAGCCTTCTACCTTCAAAGTGCCTATCCACTGTGTGGACCAAGCAAAAACCAGTCCCTACCTTCTGACTATTTCTGAAGAGCACCTGAGTCAGTTAGACCTATAGCCTAAGCCATGACATCATCCAAGATCTGCCATAAAACCATTCAAGAGCGTCACCTACCTCGCATATTCGTTCTATCCATTCTCTCTCTAACAGCCCGTAGCACAACCCTTCTGATCAAAGATCATCGCTTCAAGGATAATCTAATAAAAAGCAAAAGGTTTGGTCAAGAAATGCTTGTAGTGTTTCTTTGGACGACCAACTGCAAACCAGTTTTGCAACGTTTTGACTTTACTTTACGACAAGGGTAACATTTCTGCGAGTTTTTCTTTCACCTCTTTCCTAGGTTGTGCTTCGGAAGTTCCAATTACTACACATGAACCAGTTTTCGACTCCTGTTCGTGGCATTCCTCTTCGATGCCAACGTTTTTAGTGTTCGTCTTTCGTCGTTCTTCCGATCGTCTTGATGCCCTACTCATGTTCTTACACATTCTCGTGAATTCCTGTCCAGGACATAGGTCCTTCGGGACAAACCACCACGAATTGACAAAAAGTGGTGTTTAGGTTTCAGACCGATAATAATAAAACTGATCTCTAACTTCAGTATATCCTAAAGCAGCTCCCGTCCTAGAGCTCCCGTCAACATATGGAAAAGATTGAATTTCAAGCCACAAATGAAAAATCAGCATTCTGCATCTTGAGGTAGCTATCGCTATTACGCGTGCGGTCGCGTCGTGAAACCAGAGTGTCACGGTTCCTATTTTCATGTTGTTGTTGGTTTCAGGCCAGTTCATGATCATTCAGTGGCCCTCTTTATCAACTCTTTCTACTTGAAACTACTCTCTACTCTATAGTTGTATCGTATTCAACGCACCTAAGATATTTTACAAAATATTGCGAACCCTTACAGATATGATTGAAGTGACCCTGTGAAAAGCTATATGCCTCCCTTCGAGGGAAAATCGGGTATCGCTACCGAGGCCTGTTCTAAATAGAAAAAGTCAATTCGAGAGCGGGATTGGCAGTAGTGCTCAGCTAACAGGCCTATGTGGAAGGCCTGATCACTTAAGACCTCCAACCTTCCATAACCTGACAGCCAACAGAGAGACATCGTTTTTCCCAGCAGGCTAACGAAGCAGGCAAGTGATTACATCCTGAGAGAAAGCGCTCGCCTTAATTGTCGTATTAGTTGGTAGAACGTATTTTAGCCTAACTGTATATCCCCAGATCTTCGTATATCTGTGGGTGTGCCCTAGTACTATCATCGTATCCTATCAGGGCACTGTGATAAAAAAAAAACTGCAGCGATTTCAAGTCCTGTTTATAAGCCTCACATAGATCATCGCCGAACGACGTTGAACGTTATGGGGTTGTCGGCGCTGAGATCTCTTTTCACTAGAGGAAGCCATATCGGACCGGATTAGCTTGCTCTGTTCCATGTCATGAGTTTCACCAACGTCTGCCTGGCCTATCGTAGAATCTCGGGTGCAAGGATGCAATGGCACCTCAGCTTCGTCATCTAAAATACCATATCTGAGGGCATGTTTGAATTTGCGAGAAAACTTCAACAGCTTTACTCGGTACGACCAACTGTCAAAAGAAAGTCCCTAAAGTAGAAATGAATTGTCTCAAGCATGTTTTATAAAAAAAAAAGCTCAGAGGACGATTAGCAAAAGGGTGAAGTGGTTGACCATGACCTTTTGCGTGTAATCCCGATACGTCTTCCACAATGTAAAAGTTACAATGAATTACCTATTTTCGTTGTGAACGTCGGTTTATCAGGGTTCAGCTACCTTGGGTAATTTTCAAAGGTATGGAATACTCGGCATGAATTTATTCAAGGAGTATGTGAGCTCTGAAGTGAAGGGTGCTGCTTCTACACTACTCATCGAGAATTCGGATAGCAATATTACTGCGTACTCCGAGGAAACTCATGCTTCTTTGATTGAGATTATAGGGTCGCTGAGAAGATATTTTTGTCTTTCCACGGACGATGTTTCAAGCTGGCGAAGTCCCTTCTTGCATGACATCTTGTTGGCCGTTGGAAACCTCATCGCAAGTCTGGTTTGTTGCATTGAATATCACCCTACTAAACGTCTTCCTCGTGTTCATGGGTCAGTTTTATTTCGGGAAACAAAGCGAAAATTTGAATCGGGGCTTTAAAGAACCCCTTGGAATTGCTGCTTTCGTCAAGCATTTCCAATGGTAAGATTATACCATAACTTTGAGGTATCACTAAAAACAGAGGTTCCACATGGGCCACTTGGGACATCTTTCGGCATTTAGACTCCACCCACTTCTTGATCATAACTACCGCTCCATCAGTAACGGAAAGCTCAGAGGGCGCCACAAGCTGCCTGTACGCTGATGACTTGTCTCCAATACTAATAGAGGGGCCACTGTGTGAACGAGCTTGCATCAAAGTCCATGTGTCCAAAGGAAAGCTCGCTGTAAAATCACGATTTTTACCTCGTCCAATACCGACTCCACCAACTCCAATGAGGACAAGTAAGCTATGGCAACAAGTCGAACTCAAGAATAGATGATGATCAAAGAATTTTACGACGAGTAGACTGGTGAAGGAAAATTTTGTTAGGATGCCGTTGCCTTTTTTGGTCATGCAACTCTAGCGTTCAGTGCATATGAGGAGTATTCGTTAGTCTAAGGAACTACCGAAGAAACCGTGAGTCATCTTATGCTCTTTTGCACGAGATTTCTTCCCCATCTTCATATCAATCTTTCAAGTTGTTATATCCGAGGACCACTCCTCACTTCCGCAATCAAACCACTCATGCCGATGATTTTCGAGAGCCACCGCTGCCGGGAGGCGTCTCGGGAGCCAGTTCTGCCTACAATGACCCTTCTGCGCGAAGCGGTGTATCCCTCAAGATCGCCTCTAGGAGCGGAGCATCCGGACCTTCACGCACCACTTGTTGTTGACTCTTGGCAGCGGAGATTGGTCAGCTTTATTCCGCTCCTTTATTTCAGCTCCTTTCCATATAAACTACTATTTATTCCCCTTTTTACTGCACGACCGCTTGAATTACCATAGTTTACAATACATATGAATACTGACTTTATCCAAAGCGCTTCATACTCTTCCTCGAGACCTCTGGTCAAACATTTCCACTTGAATCTCACCTCTACACTCCATGAATTCAATCTGATTGAATTGCAGCTGTAGTTTTCAGGATTGACTGTAATTGTCATAGCGTTTCTATGGGTATGACGATCCTCGATAAAAGCAGGGTTCAAAGAATTTTTATATAAAAAGATCCATTTCATAAAAAGAAGTCTGCCCTCTTTCATGGGGTTCGAGTGCAGACCGTAGCTTCCAAGATCTGGAAAGCTTGGGAACAAAGCAAAAATGGTCGTTGAATTGCATTCCCCACGTCATCTTTTGACGTTTGACAGGCTCTAGAGGACGATGTCTTTCACCTTTAGAAATTCTTGTATGCCTTGACATACTTCTGATAGAAAAAGCTTGAATTGAAAATTGCCTGCTGTAGATTTATATCGACATCCATATCCCTTTGAGAAATGGTTGTGTTACTGCAGTGGAAGCGCTGATGTGCGCTTTGAAGACGTGAGGTTGGAAGAGCCTACCGCAAGTGGAATTTTGAGGTTCTCAGCGATTCCGTACAAATCGTACCCACTGAATCACTAAATCACTGAATGTGAATACGTGCGTGGACTTCCTGTATATACCACAAGTAGTCACATAAATATGGCACACATTCGCGCAAAAATAAGGTCTATATTATCAAAATGAAGTTCGAGTTCATCAGTGAAAAGCGCTTTTCCAGTTCATAAAAGCCCAAAGCTGTTTCGTCACTAACTTCTTCGAGTGATTAGAACGAGCCTTTTTCATCCAATCTAATAATCTGGTTCAAATTCATTTTTACTAAGTCCATCTACAGTCGGATCCCTGACGTCCATGATCCGTTTATTTCTGAAGCTGAATGAAGGAGAGAATGAAGCTTATAAAGGTCAGCTAGCTGGATAGAAATCATTTTGACTACAGTGGCTTCACCGATCTTTGGGGTCATGGTGCACAGTATTCCTAGGCAGATTCATTTCTAAATCCTTTTTCATTTTGAAAACCATATATCTTCCGTTTTAACAGCTTCTCACACATTCCTTCTAACCAATTGGTACCGTCTTGGGCCCTACATCAGATCAGCTGTACTCAGACAAACTGCTTTAGAGATCATATGCATGATTGCTCGATGCGGGATTAAGGCAATGCGCCGAGGTGGCTGATCTCTTTACAAACCAGAATCCAGTGGAACTGAAAACTTGACAGGTGTTGAATTACATCGGTTCACATTTCAAGCCCTCCGAACAGTTATGTCGTTGTGGAAATCGGGATCCCAGAGGAAAGTGTGTTTTCTCCTGTTTGCTGTCAGGCTGAAGGTCCGTCATCAAAGGGAAAGGCTGAAATTTATACATACATAGTTCCGATAGAAACTTAGTATTTGGGCTTAGAATAATACTTTCAAACATTGCCTCACTTGTCTTGGGAAGACAGTGGCACCGTTCTCCTCTATTGGAGCACTAGATCTTAGTGCAAATGAGACTTCCCTGCAATATCACCCGAGCGGGCCTACGGTAGATGGAGAGGAATGAAATAGAACTTTTTTTGCGAAACTTTCTACCTTATCAAAAGATGCAGAAATTCACAACCGCGATGACTCTTTTCGTTTACTTATTTGTTATTTATTTATTTGTTTATTTATTTATATTTGATGAATTTTATTTACCTGTTACTTATACTTGCTCTATTTTTTGTATGTTCTAGCCAGTTCCTTGGCATCGAACGAGAAAACCAGCTGGAGCTCAGATTGGTGGTTTGATGTCTCCAAAGTGTTTGGCTTCAATGAAGCGCATTAAAGTTAAGGAATTCCCCTCCCCCCTCCCAACCGCCTCTACCATCTTCCTAGGACGAGAGGTTGTAAAAATTCATTGGCCAAGACGATGCCTACATTCACCAGGTAACCAGGTGAGTCAGAGTTGTAATGGTGGATTTATGCGTTATAGGAAATGTGTACAGCTATCATTCGAGCCCTTGTGTTTGCATCTTGTGGTTGGTGACGTCCCGATGGCATTAGTTTTAGGGACGATCCTGGGATGAATCCTTCTTCGATAGGACAACCCTATGTTATGTTAACATAACATAACATAAAGACAACCCTCCATTATTTTGGGATAACCACATTGCCATCATATTTGCTTGGCAGGGGCTCGGGCTGGGGCAGTTGTTGTTGTTTTGAATACTAGTTTTAGAAGTTTTAGAATACTAGTTTTCTGCTACCTCAATTGAATGTCGTACTCTCATGCCATGGAATGGATATAAGTTCACAACTTGCTTATAGTCTCAGTACCCACTTGCCCTTTAGAAATAAAAAGGTCAATATTTATTAGGGATAGCAGACCCCTCTTCTGTTCTTGTTCCTTCAACTGCTTCTAGTTATGCTGTTCTTTTCCTTTCGCTAGAGTTGGAGTATTCTCTTCTTTAAAGTGTTCCTTCAGCTGTCGCGGGTTAGCCCTCCTACACATTCGTAGACTTCAGCTATGGCTTCCTTGTGTTTGTTCTGCTAGATTACCAAGACATTACCTAGATTACCCAGACAGGTGTCCCCTAGCCAACTGTTATTTCTTTATAAAGCTTTTCAGTGCTTTCTCAAAGATTTCCAGTGCTCATAAACTAATTCTCATAGCTTCTCAGATGAGTAGTTTTTCTGAGCTTCCCGGTTAAGTTAAACGATAAGAAACTGGTCTACACACTCTCCTCAGTGAGTGATTGAAAAATGTTTTCTCTTTATTTGGAGGTTTTAACCTTTGCTCTCGATATCACGTCAAATACTCTCGGATGAAAAAGGCGCTTGTTTGTTTTGAAACCTCCATCCAAGCTCTCGCAAATACAACTCCCATATGGCCCAAGTTTCCTCTTATCCAACCCTGCAGACCTTTTAAATGGCTTCTATCTTAAGAAGCATCAGCTTATTCAGTCCAAGCCAACTTTGAGACTCAAGTTTCCATTTCTAATAATGAATTGATTGGTCTTTGTAAACAGCTCAACAAACATTTCTTAAGGTATTGGATGCTGCCTGCAAGGAACTGAAAGCCTATCCTTCTGAGCGAGTTCTCCGTCTACTTAACCGGGCACTTGCATTTTAACCCCCTTCTCCCCCCTCCCCCCCGCCTCCAATCGGCACTGAAACATTTGCCTGTTTTATCATCACATGAAAATTTTTATCTCAAATTTCGACATTAAAACGTCTAAGTACTTGATTACGGCTATTGTTTGAGCTTGCCGACGTTATCGAAACGAGAGTGGTTCCTCACGGAAACCTTTTCATCTTCTAGGCTGGGAGAGCATCTTCAGAGAAGTTTAGCTACTTTCTTCTGATTTAAAATCGTATTTGATTTTGATTTCCATGCATTGGAGGCCCTCGCCTTCCCAACCAATCCGATTCTTGTAATCGAAGAATCCGAAGGCTTGGCTCAGGTAAGGAACGGCTTCCATGATTGCGCTCTAGGTTCTAGCATAGCCTGATCAGACGTTAAAGCTAGCTCAGTTCAAAATAATTGTAAAACAAAGTGATCACTGTGTTCACCTTTTCCCTCCCTTTCCTTGAGGTGACCCTTTCCGTCTTCTATCTCCTAAACTAACTGCTTCCTGAAAATTGACAGTCAATCCGTCAACTCTTTCGCGTAAACTGGGCTATAGAAAATGAAGGCACTTGAAAGAAGGTCATCACTGTCATACTCCCGAACCCTTAAAGTAGAACTAATCCGAATTGGTCTACTACAGAGGTGGATTACCTGCGCTCGTTGGAATCGTCTCCGCCTAATCTTCTATTGCAGACAATTCTTTCACGATCTCATAATTCACATGCGACATTTACCCGTCACTGGTGGTTTCATTAGACGTATGCCCTATTTGCGGGCAGACTACGTGACACTTTATGGTTGAACTTTCTAGAAAGTTTCCGAGACCATTCATCATCCCGGCCTTCATCACTGTTCTTCGTATACTCTCCAAAAGTAAGATACTATGCTTTTGGACGCGCCATGCATTTATCTCCAACTAAAGATACGTGAAGGCAACTAAACGGCGGTCGTTGTTTACACTTTGAACTGTTCACAATGGACCCTTGAGATGAGAAGGTGGCTCTTTGTAATTAATTGAACCTGCAGGGAGCAAAGTGTGTAAATCTAAATTAATTACGTCCTGGCGGGGATTGAACCGATAAGACAATCGTATGCATCCTCTACTTCCAACTCTTGCCTCTTCACCATCTGCCTTACCAAACATTCTCGTGTTTTCAGTAACATTTCATTGAAATCTAATTAATATCAATTTCTCTAGAGTATATTAACATTCAGAACCTTCTCGTTTATCCGCTATTTCTTCGTTCAGCTGCTGTTACTCACAGAGCTGTATAGAGTGTTCGTTATCATGTCGTTTCCGAGTGGTGCAATCTCTTATCGTTTTTTCTCAAACGAGAACGAAGGCAAATTCTGATAGGCACGAGCCGAAGCGCCGTCTTCATTGACCTGACTTTTCAGCTCTTTGGCTGTGTTCTATCGAATATACGGCTGTCGAAAGATTTGACCTATTTTTCCGAAGAAATTTTCGAAAAGCACTTTATTGAAATATTATTGTATTACACAACAATCACCGACAAGCTGAGTAATTAGCTCGGTAAGAAAAATCGCTGATGTCCAACTTTCATTTTTCTTTTTAGCCCCTCCCTTCTCCTACTGAATTTCCCAGTTTGCTTTTCTAAGCTCATTCTTTTTTTACATTTGATGGTAGGACACTGTAAAGACGTACTTCAACTAGTTTAATAGTTGTTTTCCCCATAAAGGCTGCTATAACTTAATGCCAGATTCGAATATTTTCACTGCTCAGCTCCTATACCTGTTCATCTCCATTACGATATCATAAATATTACAAAAGATTCTGCGAACTTTTTCATGATAGCTGCTCTAGAAGGGGGCCGGTGATAATAGAAGTTTCTTGCTGACGGAAAGACTGCCTGCCCTGTTCAGGCAGCGTGCCCGTTATAGAAAGGTCGCAACCATTTTTCTTCGCTTTCACTTGTCGAAAACGAAAACGACAGCGAAAGTTGGTGATATGTTCCCCGTGAACTCCCCGAAATGTAGCCAACGGTGAGCTCATTACCCTTCAAAGTCCGAAAATTACTGCGTTGAATAATCCCGATTCTAGAGTAAGCCCATGCATTCGATTTCCGTTCAGAATCGTAACGACATTTGATTGCGTATGTGGCCTATACAATGATTTGCGGTTGTCAACTGCCGATGTATGAATCAGTACTTTTATCCTTCAATTCGAGCATTGTGTCAATCGAGTGACACCGAAGGAGTAGAGAGCTTGATATACCTGGGCGAATATCGATCCGGAGCCGATTTCCGTACTCCGCGTGCAGTGCCACTTGCATCTACATCACCTCCTCCCTGTCTTGAAAGATCTGCTATGCAAATCGTATTTCTACTAGCGTTCGAAAACGATATACGAGCACGTTGCCCCATGAGGTCTGAACTTCATTTCAATGCACTCGCCTTTTCGAGTTAGTACGAACACAGATAGGTGGCACGATGAAGAGGCAGTTGTTAACTTCATGACATTGAGAGCTTTCATCTTACAAACTAAAACTGGCGAACCTCTTGAAAGCGCTTGACTAATAGGCCGAATAGTCCTCTCGAAAACAAGAAATCGCTTTCAAAAGCGCTCAGACCGGTGGAATACGTATAACTGGAAGGGTTTTTCTCTTGACAGTGTAACATCGCACTTCGGGAGGTCTATAAGAAATTACCTTGAGATGATCAACCCTATGATCCCCACAAAGAAGGGAGTAGGCCGTTCAAGAAATGATGAGGAATGGAATACTTTATTTGAAGTTTTTTGATACCGCTAAGAATTGAAGCTCAGTTGATTATTACTGGAATTACTTCTCTTACTATTACCTCTTAATTACGACGATGGAAAGTTCAGCGAGTTTCACTACAGGTTGAAGGGTATAGACAAGGTTGTGTGACTGCTCATTCCCACAATAGTACTGTACAGTACCGTAATTAGTACTGTATAGATCGCTAGTGGATACGGTACGCTGTTGTTTGACTGATTTTCTTTGATTACCTTTGATGATACACGAGACCACTACACTCCTTAAAATGGGTAAAACTATCAGGCATCGCAGAATGTGAAAGGTTTAAAGAGGAGCCTCTAGAGATTGATCAATTCTCCCTATCGTTAGCAATACGTCCACACGGTCGATTTCATTTTATCGTACAAATTTTGGCTTATACTGCACGTTGTTGCACGTCAGGGTTTTTGTTTTCTCGATCGGATATGGGTAGCAATCAAGCTATTCCAAAAACAGGAAGGTCTAGATGCTTTGAACGAGTTTTTGCCAGGATTCCTGAAACATATCCAAGAGAATTCCATCACTCGAACCTTACATGCTATGATGGCAACTAGCTAACAATGTATTTGTCTAAGTAAATTATTTATCTATGACTCCTATCTAAAGTCTGCGACAATTTAGGGCAGAGAGACCACACCAAACTCATCTAAAAGGTAACTACCTGCTTTTTGAAGCGATTAATTTTAATAGAAGTGATACCTGAGTATTTTAAGGTCAACATGTGACAAAATAAATATTTTTTCTACGTGATTATACTTTATCAAAACATACGATTTATTCAACTACCAACTTATTTTTTTCCAGAATTTTGTACAACTGATAGTTCTTTGTGCGGACTTTAGAGCGTCAAAGAGTACCACGTACTCGTCGTCTGAGATAACCGTCTGGGGTAAGAGTAAGACCGTCAGGTGACACTGCACATCGCCTATGTACATATGAGTTCTGAGTAACGGGAAGTTGAAGACTTGCCTCATGGCACTCTTGAAGAGTAGAATCGTCTCGACGAAAGGTGCTCGAGTTGAGAGCATAGTAACAACCGAACTATACAGGTACCCTTCTCCTGACTATAACTGTGCCTTGGAAGTTGACCTAATATTTGTGCAGAAGAGCGCAAATTCACCCAAGAACGGCGAGTTGTGGGCAAACTATGGCATCGGATGGGACTCAGACTTGTACTCGTGCGTTCCGGGCACAGTGTTCTCTATCAATTACACTACCGAGACCCCATTTGCCCTTGTCTTCTTAATGGCTTAGATGACTTCTACATCACAGACTCTTGCTCTCTACCTTCTTCCGTGTGGTTCCACCCACACATACTGCATTCAATTACTTCAAAGTCGTCTTTTACAAAGGGTTGCTTACCTTAAGGCTTTCCATTCATCAAAACTCGGTTTTATACACTCATATAGACAAGGATGAGACTTGCTAAGGATAAGGACTCTGACCAAATTCTCCAAAATAGGCCTGCGGCGGTTTTTTTAGAGCAATTTGGCTGAAGAAATGATTTGCAGTTTAGCTTAATAGCGAGCGTATCAGTACTTGGGACAAACGGGACAAATATGGGAATGAAGGATGGATTCCCGGAAGGTGGAATTTGTTCCTAGATTGGTCTGAGGTATCGTTTTTTGAGATGGCGCCGATACCATTGCGCCTCCTTTGCCCACTCCAGAGCTGCACACTATTTGGGTAGGAAACACCGGCGCCTTACAAACCCTGTTATATCCCTTGTCCTCTGACGCTGTGGAACGTTTGACGATACAACTGCCTTCCTTTGTCGGCCATTGTCCCTCAATCTCTCGTATTGAGAGGTTTTTTGAAGTTCTCGCCTGATTCAAGTTCTTTTAGAGCTCCAGCTAAGCCTCTGTAAGTGTTCCCTCTAAGTCTTCAATTGCATCGCCGTCGACTTCGACTTTCAAGGGTGGGCTCCAATCTGTCTACGATGATGGCGGTCAAACAACATGCATATGTGTTGGCCGTTCCCTTGTGGTAGTGGACTGTCACTACTTAGCCCTGCTATTGTTATGGTTCCGGTCAGCTCATGAATCGACTCCACGACAAATGCAAACAGACCCATGTAACACTCGACCAATCCCATCATTCCGCCACATTTCACATCAAGAGATCGTTCCGCTCTTGAAAGGAGCAATTTTCATTTCTTTCTATGTTTTCAACAGGTTTTCTGAAGTCAGAAGGTGTACCAAATTCATACAGTGCCATTTATTGTTGGGCTCCGCTCAATCCGCTTCATTTCGGAACTCAGAACCTATTCTACCGTAACTCTCTATCTATCTGTCTCTTAGTTCATACTAGTTGAGCGACAGGAGTCGGATTAATTATTCAGCAAAATCAAGTATACTTTGATAGAGGACATGAAAAAGTAGGAATTCTCAGTTTCCTCTCATCAAAATCTCTTGGAAGAGTTGGAATACGCTGGGCTCCAACTTTTCAGCCCTAAATACGCACTCGTTCTTTCATATGCCTATAACACTGTAGACACACCTATACCATTCGCACCTAGACTTTGTCCTTTTGAGCACATCCTTTGAATTACGGTACTTCTATGAAAGCATATTGAATAAGAAAACACTCAGATTGATTTAATGTTCTGTAAAGTGCTGTTATTTCGCCGCAATACGCTATACCGAGGTATCTTAATGTTGACGAGTTTTATCTGTAACTCGCCATCCTTGTGACACCCAGGTTTAACGTAGACACTTTTATCAGCTAAACCTCTGAACACTTTCGGCCGCAGGAGTAGATGTGTGGAAAGGAATTTCCAGTCGTAGGGTTGTTGTACAACTCGATTTGTAAGCGCAGTTCGTGAAAAAATAGTTTCTGACATCTCCCTATTGTATGAATTCGAAGCTTCCCCTTATACCATACCTGTCGTTATTAGGGCAAAAAACGTTTTGGATAGGGCACAAGAAGGTACCAGAGTTTGTGTCGTGTGAATGCCACACCCCTAGTGGGCGAGTTCCAACGGCTTTGTAGAAGCTGCACCATTCACAAGGGAACCAATGTAAGAAGTTAAAACAACTTGAAATGACTCATAGCGACAGCGAAAGGCAAATCTGGACAGTTATAGTTTGGTGTATACAGCTCTTTGCACGATGGAAGCAAGTTAAATCTCATTCGAAAACCCCTTACATGCCATTTCTGTCACGGTGATCTCGTACAACCTCCACTTCCACTACTTTTAGAAAGCTCGAAGTAGGCGGATTTTCTCGCTTTCTTCGCCACTCGCCTTTACTCAACAATTCCGCTTTTGAATATAAAAAGGGTACCTCAAAATTATCGTGAACTGTGCCTTTAATGAGTAACACTCAGTTCAGCTCTTTGCACTTAGCTATCTTGTAAGTTTGCAAAGTGACTATGTGCTTTGAGTTTCCATTTGCACCGGCACTCTTGTCCTTATGATAGCACCTAAACATCATTTTTCGAAGATCGATCTCAAGTCAAAATCGTGGCGCAACCTCGGCTTATCGGATGCGTCCGAGAAGATTTGGCATGAACTAATTAATTTTCATAGGAAATTTCCCCATGAAATGATCATTTCCTCTTTCTCATTAGTTGACTACCTTATCCTGCAATAGGATCTCTGCCATTTGGCCCCTTGCCTACTCATCTGAAAATGTGTGAACTCGCTTGTTTTGAGTTTGGTTGCTAGTAAGCTCCAGCTACTGTTCCCTCTCTTTAGGTTTCGATCAGAGAATAAAACCACAGGAGGTCTCCTTCATATTCTCCACCTCTTTTGGAACACGCAACCTATCTGTACACACGAAAGATTCCACTATGGGAAGGTTGACCATTTACGGTCCCTTCAATCATTCCACTTGCTTCATTTCTTCTCCTGCAATTATTCTGGAGATGAGACCTATTTTGTTTTGTTCTCTAATTGCGAGTAAAAATATCTTTTTCTCTTTTTCAATCTCTTTTGCTCTCATTAACAATTTGAATAGGCCCATCATCAGTGAATCTTCTCTTTCGTGTTGTCTGCTACGTTTCTGGATTCGACTGAATAAATTGATAAACAAACACATTTCAGGAATGAACCGCATATCGGAAATCGAGAACATCCTACATCGATTGATATTGATCGATGAGACAAGCTTAATTGTGAATAGCGATTGGAACGACGTCGCTGACGACATCGTTCGTGTGAGTCCCGCTTTGCACAGATTATGTCAATAGCCAAAGCTGATTTAAGCTTCACAGCTCCACCCTCTGGCCAATCGATACAACTGTCAGAAAACGATTCATAAAGGGCAATTTCATTTATCAGGACGTACTATCCTCTTACTCATCACTCTAATACTCCTTAAAAAAAATTCTTGAAGCGGTCAGAAAATAAAAATTAGATATAAAGTAAGGTAAAATGGTAAGCGTAAATATATGTGTAGTTGACAGCAGCGAAAAATTCATTATTTTTCCTATGGTAGTAACAGCAAAACAGTTTTTGAGTGGAGTGTAGTCTCAGCTCTCTCGTTGTCATTGTTATTACTATTTATTATTGTCATTAGAGCATACTATAGATACATAGCGTCATAGTTATTATTAACCACGACCACGAAAACGAAGCCAATACCTTCACGAGTGTGTTTTTCATTTCATGAATGATAGAGCAACTTAATTAATTTAATTTAATCTTTTTATGTTTTAATTTTCAATTTTAATATATCAATTTTTTCGAATTGGTTTTATGAAGCGAAGGTGTTCAAAAATTCTTTTCGAATCGTCACCGAAGTTGAGTGAAGTTGTTCCTTCGAGTACATTCGGAAAGAGATGGAAATTCAATGATCGTATAATGCTCTGTAATATCATTCTGGGGGCTTGGAACTAGGTTGTTGGGGTAGGGAATACCTAACATCCGAAAACCTGGTCCCTGTTTCGATAAGTAGTGCCCTGTCGAGTGGTTATCCTTAGCACCATTCACTTCCTACTATTATTCGCTTCCTCCGTTGTAGAAGTGCTGCACACTCCTGTCATTATTTACTGTTTTCGTCACCCAAGATTTCGGACAAGCTGCGAATATGGGAGGTTGGGCTCCTCTCCCCCTTTTTTATGAAAATATGTATTATTACAGTAACTAGTCCTTTCTCAGGTCCTCTGTTTCCATCTGATTCTTCCCAGTCTGTTTAGTGTTTTTTGGTTCTTTTTGTTAATGTCGATCGGAGATTTTCCAATGCCTTTCTGTTGCTTCTTGTCTTGGCAACTGACGGGTACACAAAAAAATAAATAGTACCTTATACAGACAGCCACGAAACGGGATACAGCTTTACACCTACACCTCATTTGAATTTTGCAAATCCATTTTATTAAACAACCAGGCGAAACTTGTTGATATCAATTGCGGAAAATGTTTGACGAAAGAGCTGTGATAGGGTATCACTTCAAATTATCAATTTACGCATTTATATTATCGGAACATTCTTTCATCTTTCAACGACGTCTACTCGATGAATCTGCCAGAAGCTTATCTCCGACTTTTCAGAAACTCAACATGGTCAGAGCACAGTGTTATCGTCCCCTATCACCGCGTTCCTTGGAATGTTCCCCACGGCCGTCTACGTCACCGCGACTGCTTGACTTGACACCTCCAGCGAGCACGCTGAGCTCAGCAGCCAGTGAAATCTGTACGTTTCCAACAAACCTATCAAACTTAGGGACTGTCCCCAGAATATGAAGATTTTCAGCCGAAATGCCAACAACCTGTTCTACGGATATCTCATATCAAAGTGCTGCTCATGCTTTCAACCGAGAAATCTTCTCACGATGTGTTCAGATAGTTGAAGCAGCCGACAAACAGGGACATATTGAAATGTAGGAAACCGAGTTGAAGCTGGATGAGTTCAAATTATTTTACAATTACTGATTTCTAGACAAATGATCACACTTGCCCATCACTCCTATATCGCTATGGTCAACGAAGCCGATAAGACAGAAGACGCGTTGAAGCTGGCTACGTGGTGGAATAAGTTTCTCGGTCAGTTGCTGAGATTCCCCGATTGGGAAAGTACGATGTACTGAGAAAAATTAGCCAGGTCACGACCCCAGCGATCAAATATATAGCAAATAGTCATTCGATAAATTGTATGCTGGCATGGTAGACAGGAACTGACACTAAAAAACAGCTTTAGCATCAGCCAAATGGGTAGAATAACCTTCCGAATGAGTTGAGGCCTTGCTTCGCATCTGAAACAGTTTTCAAGACAACATTGAGGTGTATGTCTTATTATAGCATACCCGACCTCCCTAGCCACGCCCATCTCAAGAAGTAACGCCCTCTACAAAAGGTCATCATGTCGCGTGAAGGGCTTGCGATTGATGCAGTAATAAAAAACACTGGGTTATATTGGTAAAAACAGTAAACAACAACTTCCCTGGGCATCCATATATCTCGAGACCCCCTCAAACAACTCACTGAAAGGAAGGGCCTTGTCCGAAATATTCTTGATCCTTCATTTTCCTCATCGTTTAAGGACTCGCTAACACATCCTGCTCTCATTTTTGTAAACCACCAGATTTACCTGAAATATCCACAGAATCTAGCTGCAATTTGCTGTACAGAGTCCAAGTAAAGGCAGAGAAAAGGGAAAATGAAAAGTGAACTTGAAAAGTTTATCTATTATGATCAGATTTCAGAAGGTGTCGAATGCGGTCGTCCCAATGCCGAAGTATTGGAAGTGCTTGAAATGCGAGCTACAGCTTTGCAGAGCCTTATCGAACTTGACGACGTTAACCGTGACGCTCTTGTCCAGAAACTGATTGATATCCTAGTGAGGAGCTATAAGGTAAGACCTAATTGGTTCTTGGTGCATCCCGTTCAATACTAGGAAGCAGAACAACAAGCTGACCTGGAAACGACCAGATTTATTTGCGAAAACAATCAAGGAAGCGGGAAAAACGAACCAGCACGACCCTTTGAGTTGCCTTTACAATACAACAGTCTTTCTTGAGAGTAGAGAGTATAGCGAGAGCCGATAGATATGACCACTGACCAGCACTCTCGAAGAAATTTTGACTCGGAGAGTTCACTTCTGGATTGGGTCATTGCCAGGGGTGTCGCTTATTACAGGAGCACTTTCGCTCGGATCAATACTTAACTCATCAGAGTAATAGGGATGAAAACATTGAGATATCGACTCCAAATGAAGTAATTCATTCTCAGAACCCCATGAAAGAACCATTTCAGATTTCTTGTGTTGTGAATCGACATTTTCATTCACGGACACTAAGAAGGCTGGAGAAGATTGCGGAATGGTTGGAGGAATATGAACATGGCGGTAAGTCTGGAGTAACAGTCCTTTCGTAGTCACATTTCTAGTGTTGCCTAACTGGTTTGCTCTTGCCGGACGGCTGTACCTCTCCCTAACTCCATGGCACCCGGCATTTGTTCTGTAGGGGTTACCGTGTCCTTCCACTGGGTGCACAAATCTTTTCCTTCAAAGCATGCGTCTGCGCGGTATCGGAGGTGGCGAGCGCGACGCGGTTTTCGGGAAGATATACCCACACCCCTCTATCCGCATTGGTTGCCAGCTGCTTGCTACCAGCTACGCGCCGGCATGGGGTTGACTCCTAGCAACCGTAGTAAGAGTGCACTCATGATCAAAATTCAGACAATAGCGACGTCACGAATATCGAAACTCTTCTCCGAACCGGTATTGACGAAGCCCATGTTGATCGACATCGCTATGAAACCGAAACCCGAATGACCACTAGAGAACGGCGAGACCCGAATTATGTTATGGTAAGTTTCTTAGACGTTCTGTTTTATTACAAAATCCATTCACTATTGCTACCTCATCTTTAGTGCTGCGAAATATTGCGT
>UZAF01018081.1:10973-28589 GCA_900617895.1 Haemonchus placei | reverse complement strand
TGTCGGTTTGTCGGTCTGTCCGTCCGGGTTACTTTGTGATTATGATAAAGGTAGTGATATGGAAAACTTATTCTTCTTATATAAAAAGCAGTCACTTTGTGGGTAGGCTAATGGAGTAAAGTGAGCACTGCGGAGTGAAGTGAGTAATATGAAGTGAGGTGGATGATTCAAATTGTGATCTCTACTGTACTGTAATGGCAGTACTTCGACACTGGTAAATATAAAAATTACCACGGCGTCTAGTAAAAAAAAATTAACAAAAAAGCGATTCTGTGATGGAATGAAAATTTCATCCTCTCAGTTGATATCGATGTTGTAGAAATGTTTGTTGGTATATTCAACAATAAAAGAATTCTTTTTTTTTTCAGATTGCCATCGATCATCGTGAAACTACTGCTCGGACCTCAATTTACTATTCCGGGAGAAAACCAGTTTCAGCAATATTACGGTTGAGAACGCAAACCATTGAAACATACACATCAAGTCTCTTCGACCAGCAGAATAATCGGGACTGGACGACTGTTCCATGACGGAGGAAGGAGTGTAAATTGCGGAGGGGCCTTCCGAGAAGTAAAATAATGGATAAGCCTACACAGAGCCCCTCAACACCAAAGCGTAGTAGTTTCTCAGCAGATATGATGATTAGGCGCAGATGGTTAAGCCCGCTATCGGAGATTAGAAGACTTTTCGCTAAATGAAGGAATGTATACATGTGAAAGTGATTTATCCTTATCAAAGGTGATTCTGTAGAGTATGGACCAATAATTTTCTGATTTTCGTAGGCTCTGAGAATTTGCGAGTAAATCATGTAAACAAAGGCGCACACCCAAATATAAGCGAAAAAAGCGGACAGCTAGGGATTTCATGCATAGTAAGTCACTACCGAATCTCTTTTGTACTCCAAGAAAAATTCCAAAAGATGATGGGCTAAAATCTGATCTCGAAAAGGAATGCATTGAGAGGGAAGCCAAACACTTGAAATAATTTTGATTTGAGTTTTTTTACTGATTTTTAATAAGTCGGATTGCCCGGCTGAAAATGGGTTCTCCTCTTTTTCATGTTCCAATTGGCTCACCGCCTGCACTCCATTTATACTTGGACGTTCTGGTAAAGGAAAACAGGAGTTTTCATTCCCGGCCAAACACCCACAAAAACTCACGTCCTGCTCACTTAAGTCCAGTATGTTTGGGTAATTCGGTTCATCCCCCACTTATTCAAACTTGATACCTATTTATACTGAAATTGTGCTCATTTCATGCACGTTCCGCTTTTCTTTCCTCCCTTGCCCTCCACGGTTGAAGCCTAGCTTAGTCACTTCCTACCACCCATAATCAGTGTTCCCATCCTGTCGCCTGTACTCCTACACTCATTTTGTACGCTCTAGGTTCACGGGAACAAAAGTTATGAATTCTGATACACACACATACACAGGCACATACAAACAGTCGCACACACACACCATAGCGTCATATGTAATAGGATATCGGTTATATTTTTAATGTGGGATAGTTTTTGGTTTGGATAGCTGGGAGATACCATTCATATAGAACGATAAATGCCCTCGATCTTAATACCTGCATAACTAGGGCCGAGTAACGGTATGGAACAAATGCCATCTCATTAAATAGGTAAGGGTGCAGTATGAGTTTACTAAATGGATTTGTTTTGCACGAATATTGTTGCTATATCAACCATACCACTTCGTGAGAGTATTCGTTTTGTAATTCTGCTCACAAAGATTGTAAGGTCGATCAAGTTTGAATGTGGTTCTTGCATAGGGCAGGTCTTGAGCGAGAGTTCGTGGCTCAGACAATTCAGAAGAAAAATTTCGATTTATAGCACTCCAAGCAGTGTAGGCATTAACCACTGCTAATGGTCCCCTACAGAGGGTAGGTGCAAGCGAAAGCCTTTAAATGGCATTAGGTTGAAGTTTGAGCTCAGTACATTGCAAAGTATTATTCAGTTCTACCAGTGGGTAAGAATAGAGGCCAAGCCATGATGTAGTTGATGATTCAGAAGCAGTTTCAGCTGTTGCCGTAGAATTTCCTAGGCACATGAACGAACGGAACACACAAACAACACAAATACACATCGGCATACGCCAAATATGAAGTCAAGAATAGAATTATTATTTCAGAAATAGAATTGATGGTCAAATCACGGTGGAAGTAAAAGTAAGCAAAAGTATAGCACGAAATTTGAAAGGATACTATCACTAGGAATCACCAGAAATTGGAACCAACCTGAGTGAGGATGAATAGGTGGATACCGAGTAAATGTACGCCAATGTGCATCACAACTTGAATGTGTGAAGTATCTCCATAGGCTGTACGATTTCTTGATAGCAATTCAAACAGGCACGAATACACCAAACCGATTAGAATGCATAGATACAATGGCAATGGGATTACTGTATAGATCAGAAGTACTACCTGAAAGAGGTCAACGAAAATGACTTCTTCACGAATTCTTGCAAGACTGATATTTTAAGAGGTTTTTCTTTCTCGCTAAAGGCCTACTTCATGAATGGATACTAGTAACGAGCCATTTTAGTCAGATTTCAGCTCTGATACCTTTTTGTAAGCTCTGCTGTTACCAAAAATGGGATTCATCGAGCTAGCTCTGTTTCTCCTCAATAGCAGTTGACAACTAATATATTTCCATTAGGGAGAACCCCTACTATTGGAGAAAAGAAAATGAGAATAACGAGGAGATAAAAAGTAAAGTTGAGGGTTGTATTTGCCATCATTACTGGTGGCCCGAAAATTATCGAAGGGCCAGGTAAAAACAGCAAAAAGTCGCTGAATGGAATAAAGATGCAGAAAGTTGGATTGAAAAGTTGTTTCTTAGAAAATTGCGTTAAAAATACCCTCAGGCGAGCAGTAAGTAGGCCAATTTCGAGAGGAATTCTTCCTTAATCAATATTTCACATCAAAATGCCTCTTCGAGGAAGGAAAGCAGCTCTTGACTAGCGTTGAAGGTGAAGATTGGGGAAGACCCGATTTGAAGGGTGAGAGGTTCGTTACCTATGTTACATTTATCAGAACTGAGCTCTAAATTCCCGATAGTAATGGATGATCTGGTAAGATTCTCGAAATGACGGCAGCTACAATACGAGAAAACGAAAAATTGAATGGAGATGCGGAGCTCCGTTCATCTCCCATGATACCCATTTGGTAGAACCCTTCTTTCGAGTAATCGAACGGATTCTGCTGGGACAGAAACGCACAGGCTTTCATTTCTATTGGGATTTTCGTTGCAGTATCAAGAGTAATTCATCACAAGGATTCTCGTAAAACAATGATGCCAGTCACGCTATCGATCTCACCCTCCCTAGCAAATCCAATCAGCCCACGCTTCTTTACCCTAATTTTATCTTGCACGGGAGAAACCTAGCCTTGAATTTTGACTTGAACCTTTTTACCTTCAACAAAACCTAACCATAAGTGCCTTCGCACTTAGAACCTTTCTTTTGGCCACTCATGTCCTCTGAGCACTTTAGTGTGCTTCCATGAGGAAGATTTAGAATCGAAAAATCATGCTGCTTGACTATTTTCGCAGGCATCCCCTTCATTGCTCTCTAGGCGCCCTCTTCTGGCTCACAACTCTGAGCTTCCCCTACAAAGAAACTCGATGGGAAGTCCCGAACTCTCAAGAATGCTCGCTCTCTGATTTCACTTTTGAAAACAATCATAATCGCAAGAACATAGTTGTGGCAGCAGTCCACTCTCTCAAAATTACCTGAAAACTAGTGGCGAGACTGGCAACAGGCGTCATAAACGCTGACTTGGAGTCAGACGAGAATATCAGGAGAGTGACTAGACAGATGAGAAAAGTACAGAGGAACGACGTTGGCATGTAAAATCGTTGATACTGAGATGAACAGAGCGTAAAAGAGAGCATTGCCAGACACACCATGACCAGTGCGGCAGCTGTGAGCTGAAAATAACATTAGTTAATTCTTAAATTCCCTGATTACTGCTCTATCAAGCTTTAAAGAGAATTTTCGAGAGCAGGACATGTGCACTCTTTTTTCTTGCTTTCTTTTTTTCAAAAAAAATTCAGATCATCTAGTTCGTACCCAGTGTTGCAGGCCTGCCTTTTCGAAAATTGCAAGATAAATTGTCCATGCGAAGCAGACAAATGAGATGTAGACAAGGCCGGAGCGGAAGCGATCCCTAGAATAGGAGAGAAGTCAGAGGGACGTCTACGAATTAGCAGAAAAGCAATGCAAAACAGAACAACAGACCTAAGCTGTGGAAACGAGCATTTCCAATACTGCGCTTCGAGTGATGGAGATCGGAACTGTGGATTCCACCAGCGCGCTGAGGCTCGCTCGAATAGGGGTACCCGTCTGGGTGAAGAGGAATGGGCCCTTACGGCAGGTCCACCGGAGCCGCCAAGGGCCGGCGTCCGCTCGCCCGGGTCCTCCTCCATCCGACTGCCAGCCGACGGCTATACGTTGTCGTTGTCGCCGTCGCACTCAACCCTCCGATCTCGTGCACACCCTCATCGTTGCCTTGTCGCACTCTCGTCCAGCGCTACTCTCGAGTCCCGTCCCTCGTCCTCTTCCTCTTCACACCACGCCACCCTTTTCGGTCTGCTCCCTCCTTCACTTCAACGAAATGTAAGATACGCTTGAACATCTCGGTAGTTTGCCGTCCACCACTCCTTCTGACATCATTTCTCATTACTCTCCTCCTAGCTCAGTATGCTCTCAATCCCGATCCCTGCTTAAGCAACCACCTAGCGCTGGCCCTCGCCGGCCGTCGCCTCTGTTTATCCTCTACGTCTATCCTCTCTCCTTCCCACACTTTCCTCGACTTTTCTTTTTATCTTTCCCTCTCGTCGCACTTGACAGCGACCATCATGTACGGCTGGACTTCGTCCTGCTCCAGTTCCTGCGAACTCTCTCAGTCACAATCATCAACACCTTCTCTTTCCCGTGAAGGCAATGAAACGCATTTCCAGCGAGATGGTCTTTGGCATGGCCCAATGGCCACCTCAGCTACTAGACCTTCGCGATTGCTTGGGTCGGCAAATTCCGAAAATCAAATGAAAAGCTGCCCCTGGGGAGGAGTCAACGCGTGCATAGTCCTCGTTTAGGTGTCTTTTTGCAGATCTCATTCTCTGGAATGGAGGCTTTCTTGCTTAACTTCTAGAAATGAACCGCTAAGAGTGTCGAGGACTCCCATTTGAGAGGGAAAGCCAATCAAGGAAACCACGGTTGAACTCATTTTTTTTTTCAGAAACATTCTTAGGGTACTTGGTAAAGGAAAAGCAATGATCAGCAAAAAGAAAGTCTCCCATGTTTTACACTTATTGTTCAATGGATAGGGTTTCGGAGGAAGAAAAGTACACTGAAATTTGAAACCGACCCGAATTCACGGAAATGTATGAGTATGCCTAAAAATAGTTGCAGAAAATTGTCGCCAAGAAGGAGGATCTCGTATCGCTCCATTGCTCTTGCCCCTACCGCTATATTCAGTATAAGACCCCCACCAGATTGTATGAGTAGGCCTTGGGCCCAGACATTGTTAGACAGAAATAGTTTTGAATAAAAAAGAATCCAAAAATAGATCTTGTAGTCGCACATCATAACGATTAGGCTAATGAAGGCCTCGACAGAGCGATCTCTGCACTGATCAGTTTGCAGTAGTCGGAAATAACTCCAAAAAATCGTAAAATTACTCATCTAAATATTTTCCCCATGTTTACGCCCCATAACCACATTTGAATTGATCCGTGGTATTTCCAAAACAATGCCAAGGTGCCTTTGAGCATAGGAATCCGAAAAGAAGCGGAACCATTGGAAATGCTCTCATTGTCTCGGCCATATACGGGAGAATTGAGTTGTGGGCTATCTTATAAGCGAAACCTGAACGGTTCCCCAGCCAGGGTTCTCACAGATCTTGTTGCCGATAAGAACACTTTTTGGGAACTTCATTCAAAATGCAAAAGTCGGGGTATTTGGAAAAATGGAAGGCTTCAATAAAGTGCACTTAAAATCGAGGGTCGAACAAAAAACTGACTACAAAAATAGTATGGGAGGCGCGCCGGGACGAGATGTTCAAATGTGTATGTCAACAAGTACAGTTGGCTACAGTAAGCTGCCTCCGTGCAATATGTGCGTCCCGGTGCGAACGGTACAACCTCTAGAGCCTCCATAACATCGTGAGAACTCGTCTGCCTTGGGTGTGCCCTTATATCTGTCCGCTGAGCCAGTTTTGTGGCCCTTATTACGTCCTGACTGAGCTGTTTTTCAACCCGACAGCGTCCCTTGTTCAAACCTCTGGGGTTATCGGTTCATCCTAGAGAGGAATCTCAGAACGTGTTTTATTGTGAACTGTGCCTTTGAAGCGGACAGAAACCGCTGTTGCCACGGGGGACTGTCATCAGTAGCGAAAGTAGGAAAGGAAATTATAAGGAAGTAAGTGGGAGTGGGAATAATTACCTACGATCCAAAGTATTTGAAAAACCAATTCATACTGCTCGTATGTGCCCCGTACCCACTTGACTCTCCAATGACGAAGACAAGGAGGAGAAAATGAACGAAAGCTGCCTACACAGGAGAAGCAACGCACTACCATCACCCTGCATTCTAATTTCGTGCATGAAGGGCAGTAGCTGGGGCGACAGCATTTGCGATCTGAAGTGTAAGGAAGACCTCATGCCTAGAATCATATCTTCTAATAGATGACCCATGTTTGGAGAAGGGTTAACCTTCTTAGGAAGCCAATCTATCAGTTAAAGGAGAACTGAACCTAAAATTAGCTACCCATCTTAGCGCTATAGTACAGTAATTGTTTGTCGGTCGCAAATTCGGGGAACTACTCCTTGTATTTTTGCATAAAACCGAAGTGGTATAGCCAACCTCTGACGAACGTGATAATGCACACTGTACGCAATATTCCGTATCAGTTTGGCCACCTGCCAAAGGTATCGGAACGGTTCGCTGTAATCCCTCGTGCTTATTTCTCTGCTATACATCAATATCTGTATTGAACTATGTTTAATAATACGTTGGATAGGTTGGCTTCTTGTTTCTGGTTAGAATTTGCATAAAGGTTTCTTAGTCGTAAGAGAGAGTTTTCGAAATGCCGGTTATACCCAACACAGCACAAAGCCAATTGGGAAATTACTTTTTTACTTAAGGACGGGTGATAGCATCGTTCCAATCATGAGCACAGAGTAGTGGTAAGGTGCATTGTTTAGATCTTGTGAGCATTACTGAGCGATTCTCACAAGATGTACTGGCAGTGCAGTAAATTTAAACGAAATATGTGCAAGCAAAACATTGTTTCCAATTTGGTGGGATATTATTTACGCCAAACCCACGGCCTTGAAGAAAGGCCTTTAGATCTCATACACCCTCTACAAATTTTTTGTTTTATTATACCGGTCAGGTAATGTCCCCTACTTTTTTGTTACAATTCCTTCGTGCTTAACGGCACGTCCTATTTCCATTTCTCGTTCCGGTATTTTCGTCATTACTTGAAAAAGCCGCATCAGAATCTAAAGTTGCTCCTCTCAGAAATATGGATTTTATTGAACGGCAAGCAGAAGAATCAGATAGAGAGTCAACATCATCGTCATCGTCATCATCATCTACTGAACAGCAGCCAAAAGCAAAGAAGAGGAAGATTCAAAAAGAGAAGAAGAAGAGTAAGCGTGTCGTCGAAAGCGAGTGAGTCTTGATTTTTCAAAAATGCTCTAAAGATTAGGCATACTTATTTGTAACGGTTTTCCAAGCAATCATGAATCAAAATGTATGCTTTAGTGACGAAGATGATGAAGAGGAAGATGATGAGGAGGGTGCAGAAGAAATGAAAGGTTTCATTGCCGATGAGGAAGAAGAAGATGTAATAATTATGTTATACGTTTACAATAACTGTCATTTTTTCCCATTATTATTGCAAACCTGATGATCATATGAGATTGGACAGTGTGGTTTGAGCGACACTCCCCGTGTTTTATGACTAAGACTAGTTTTTGCACAGTTGAGCTCTTTCTTGGAATTTCTAATTTGCGTTCTGCAAGATCCAGGATGTGGACGATGATAAATCGGAAAAATCGGAAAAGTTAGAAGATGAAGAGGACGAATTGGACGACGACGACATTGATCTTATTCAAGTACGATAAACTTTCGCTTACTGCACTGATCCTTTTTGTAACATGTAAATGCTTCAGGAAAATCTCGGCAACAGAAAAGAGAAGAAGCAGCGCATTATTCAACCAGATGACTCCGACGAGGATGTTGATGACCGTACTGCTATTCAAAAGAAGCTCTTTGGAGAGGTTTGAATACTTGAGTTGGAAAATCTTCTTATGAGTTTGATTCCGTCGAGGACCTCATATTTAGAATTTGAAGGCGCTTGGTTCAGCCCGAGCATTTCTATTTCTTTTCCTGGCTTCTCTCATGTTTCAGAATTTCCACTTGTTACAGGGAGACGACGGTGAGGGCCCTTCAAGTCCACGAGACGAACACAGCGAACCCGGATCTGAAAGAGATCGGTATTCAGATTCAGAACAGAGTGGTCAGTCTATGTTCTACCGTGCCATTTTTTGACAGTAACTCAGACTAGAGCATAGCACAAGATAGAAGTGATAGTTGTAGCACTCCAGTACGCCACAGTGAGTGATAATACTTGTGATCACTTCCTGGAAAAAGAGAAGGAAGAAAAAGAAACAAGCCCGTGAAATCCTGATCGGACCCAATTACAGTAAACATCGGATCAGTTCCTTTCTAAAAATCGCAAAACTTTCGGTTACTTATGTTCTATATTTAAACTAGTCAAATTACATTTGTCCCAGTTCTTCAAATGCAATGTGAGGCCTATCGATATACAAAAAATTCATTCTCATTACAACTGCTCCTTCGCTTTTTTTGTACATTACACTATTGCAAGTGCTGCATCACTTCGAATTTGATCTGTTCATTTACACTACACTAAGCGAAACGAATTTTTACAGAGGACAACTTTATCGTCAATGAAGATGGAGGTCGGCATACGCATAGGCATCATAGGAGGAGAGATGGAAATATGCCTGAAGGGTTGGTCACAATTTGTGGATTTATCAGATTCTCTATTTTTCGTTCAGTATATGGAAAACGAACTTCCAACTTCCAACTACAATTTGTTCTATGTTTAGCACATTTCAGTCCTTATGCCGATATTTTTATTTTTTAGTGCGCTTGATGAAGCGCGAGACGTATTTGGCGTTGAAGACTTCAATTTTGATGAGTTCTATGACGAAGATGAGGAACCTGTCGACGACGAGGAGGAAGAGCAAGAAGATCTGATGGACGATGAGGGCGAAGGAGAAGCGAGAGTTAGTCTTTTGTGTTTCCTTTACTTTTTGCAGCTTACTCATATCCGCTCATTTAAGGTGCGACGGGTCCGAACGAAAGAGAAAACCAGTACTCTTCTAGACACCATGGAGCCATCGGAACTTGAGCGAGGTTTCATGGCTCCTCTGGACAAGAAGATACAATTAGAAGACAAGCCCGAAAGGTAGCCTTGTTTCTGGATCGCATCATATTTCTATACGATTAAGATGTTGTAGGTTCCAATTACGACGAACGCCCGTGACTGAAGCGGACGATATGGAACTGGAGCTTGAGTCAAAGTGGATTTATTACCATGCATTCTGCGCCACGTCTATCTCTCTCCAGGTACTTCTTATTTCTCTTCCATTCTTCCCTTCAAAAATAAAATCAACCTCGTTGCTTTCTTTTGTGAGATCCCCACTTATATCAGGGTGGCAATTCGTAAGGTCATTATAGCACATCTGAAGAAGTTTCTTACCGTTGCATGGATCTCCCATAGTTTGTAACGTTGAATTAATATGATTACTTTCTCCTTCGATTGTCTGGGTACCAGCATCGATCGCTCATACCAGGATACAAATCCTCAAAATACTACGCATGTGCCGATTAATGTCCTTAGCTGAACCAAACAAGTTCAAGTTTTGAACGGTTCTCGTTGAACTTGTGCTGGTCCTTGAATACTATTTTGCACCATTGAGAGATCAGTGTGGGTTGAGAAATAATAGTGTTAGGTAGTTAATTACGCCATTTAAACGAATTAGGACTACAAAAAAACAGTCAAGGAAAAACAGTCTCGGAATGCCATTCACAAAGAAACGCTCGTGTCTCTCAAAACGAGCCAGCTCTAACAAGGCGTTTTAGAGCTTGGATCGTTTTTTTAGCCTCTGTAATGGATTTTGCTAGGCACATCTTCAAACTAAATTCCGTGCTAGAATTAAAGGATAGCTGTGGTCGACTACTGTGTCTTTTAATAACGTTCTTTTTTGAGAAATCAACGCGCTTGGCTTTCGTCAGCGAATATCGTGGTGATGATCGATCACATTGTGAGGATGAAGCGAGGGAGACTATCAAGGAGGCCCTGAAGTTCATGCGCAATCATCTATTCGAGGTAAAATTCTACATGCAAAGTGCAAGGGCGTGAGCGGGAGGTGGTTGATCACGAAAATTCTTAAATAACTTGAGTTCAGGTTCCTTTCATAGCGTTTTACCGCAAGGAATTGGTTAATTGCGTGTTATCAATAAGCGATCTTTGGAAGGTTTACGAATGGGACGAAAAATGGTGTCACTTGCAAAACCGAAAGAAAAAAGTAAGTTTTTTTACCAAAGGATTGTTAAAATTTTAATCTTTATTTCAATGAATGTTCATTTAAGCTTGTTGACTTGATGAAACGCATGCAGTACTATCAAACAGAGTCGCTACAGAACTTTCGCCGCGCAGTCTCTGATGAGGACATCATTGAGTGAGGAGCTATAAATCTTCGAGTTTCATTTGGATTCTTCGAGTTTTCCGACGATAATTAATTTTGACAGCTTTACAAGTTTACAACCTCTTCCAGGGTCTAAAGTGATAGTGGGTTGCCCGTCGATCACTAGTTACAGACAAAATACTCAAGGTATAGGGGTACCATGGATCGTCAACTGCCATGAAAGAATGTATGTTTGATCGGGAAAACTCTATTTCTGAAATGATCTTACGAACAGGGCTTCATTGCCGACTTGGACGATCCTGGAAAATGGAGTGGGAGAGCATGTTATGTAACCAAAACGATTGTCAATTCATCCAACTCATGATAGTTTTCGTGTTGCACATGCACCATGAATGTCCAAGTCGTTCGACTCCTGAATTCGACAGTTCCTCATGACCAAGCTTTCTTTCTCAAGAGTCAGCATTTGATCCTGACTCATGTTATTTTCATTTGTAGGTGGTGGGGAGGGGATGTTGGTGTAGTGGCAGGTGGCGCACTACCACACATGAAAGCAACAGTGATTGAATCCCGGATTGGTTTCTGTCTAGGACAGCCAACCGTTCCGCTTAATTGGAAGCCGACTCGTCTAGGATGATAAAGCACCGACTTGTGCATCGACTGGCTACCGCAGCTCGTTGTGATGAATGGAAGTCGAACTTGAGGGGGCATTTCATAAACAAAACTAATTAGCGTTGGCGGCAAAGGTTCTATTTCCATTCGTGTTTTAAGAATATTTTCTCTGTAGATGGTGATGGTATTTCAAATTGGCTGAGTCCAAGATAATATCAAAGCTTGGAAGAGGCTTATAAGAGTGCTATACCAGCACAGCTCAAAAATTCAAGTAAGATCAGGAACCATTTTGTTCGTCTTAGTTTTGTTTCTGTTAGGGTTCAAAACGTGAACACTGTCGAAGCACTGGGTGATTTATCAGCACAGTTCCACGTCTATTATGGTTCTGAAGTCGGGCGTATGCTGGACTGGGAAGCTGCCCAGAAAGTAGGTGGTTCTTTTCTTTGTCCTTCATAGTTTGCCCAACTGCCTGCACAATTCATGTTAAGGATATCGATGAGGGAGGTGACGGCACTAATGTTCACGGAACCAGGTTTCGGCAAAGCACCCGAAATGATCGATATCAAGTAAGTATTTATTATTTCTTACCTGCTTGGCAGTTCCTTCGTTTTTGCAAATGTAAATATGCTGGAATCTCTGTGGATTTGTACTTTTGTCGAAAGGTTACGGTCAAATGTTACAAACTGTTGGTCAAAGGCTGGTTCTCGGGTTGGAGCTCACAGTCCAATACCTTAACATTCAACTCTCTTCGTCTAGAATGGAATTTTCGTACAATGTGAATGCGCGCAATTGTATAGTATACACATTTTCGCGGTACACCAGGTGGTCCTGATGTTGTGGGCTGTGGTGGCGCACTTGAAGTTGAAGCGACAAGATGGCCTCATCTTGTCGCTAACACTAAAAAGACCATAGAGCGACAAAGAATAGAAGACAGAAAATCCTGCTTAACTAGTGTAGGGGCACTTATTTTTCGACTTTGTCACTGACGACAGCGCGTAAATCGCGATCAGGCACGTGGGACCCCGCCGATTTTTGACTAATTGCGACCGTGAACCGTGACTTGCCGATGTGCCACCAGATCCTACAAGCTCGAGTTGATTGTTACCGATTACGATACGATGGTTGACTTATGGCCTGATTACTGCATTCACTTCCATTTCGAGGGTAATTATCCACATTACCTCACTCCAAGTTATTGATCTTTGCCCTCTTTGTTTTGATGATGAATAAATTTCACGACCCTCCCAAATAATCAGATGCATAGTAAGTAGGAAAATCGTGGTCGTGTTGAAAAAGTGGAAGTATTCTCTCGTTCTCCCAGCTTATTTGAATACGCTCTTTTTTCGCTTCTGCGGACTCTGCATAACGTATAACGAGTGCGAACCAGTGTCTTCACAGTGTTGAGAGCGTCCTCAACGATTTTACGTCTCTTCACGATGTGGTTGATTGAGAGTGCTTTGAAAAGGTTGTACTTCGAAAAAAAANAAAAAAAGAGGTGTCACAGATTGTAGCCACAAGCAAAGCGATTTTTTTAATGATAGGAATCAGTTGTAGTAACTTACTGTGAGATGCAACAAGTTTCACGAACGCTATTGCTTTGAGTCTATCCAAGGTCAACTCGAGAGAATAGTGCAAATACTTGTTGACGTTGATGTTGGCAGGTTCAATTTTATCCTTTTTCATCTTACCGCCAGAACTGCCTTCTTTTTGATTTCTGTTACTGTTGCAAATGGACATGAACTGGTAATAAATCGGTCAATGGCGTATCTCCCAGACAGTTTTACTGGGTGGATGTGAAAGGTTTTGGGAAAGATTGTAACGAGTTTCAATCCCAAATTTAATGAAGGGACTAGTATGTAGCCAGTACTAGAACCAACGCTACATTTGATGTACGTGGCTCACTGGTCGTTCCATCGTGATCGGTTCAAAAGTAATTTACGGCAGTAGGCAACCGATTGTGATTGGTTTTATGTGTCTTATTGTCAGATTGTTAGTTTTAGATCCTTGTAACTAGTTCTATGACAGTGCTTTGTTAGTGACCATAAAG
This sequence comes from Haemonchus placei, assembly GCA_900617895.1. NCBI lineage: Eukaryota > Metazoa > Nematoda > Chromadorea > Rhabditida > Trichostrongylidae > Haemonchus > Haemonchus placei. Next base: position 15,175 of record UZAF01018081.1, on the reverse strand, counting down.
TCATAGTCGCGAGTGTTATTGCAAATAAGTAAAATGTCAAGGCTTGAAATTCTCTTCTTCTCCCAAAGGCTAAAAGGCAAAAATGTTGATTGATTTTCAGTTGTGTGTCGATAATGGTATTGGTGAAATGGTGGCAAGATTTGGAATATCTGCTCGGCAGCTCGCTGAAAATCTGGATTGGAAGAAACATGACGTAGAACAAGACCCGGTAATTTTCATCTTATAAATCAATATCGATTTCATATTCAAAATGTTTTACTTCGACTCAGGTCGCTCCCAAAGTGGCAGCAGCAGATTACACGAGTCCCTCTTTTCCTACTCCAGAAACTGTCATAGCTGGTGCGATTTATATGATGGCTCGGGAGCTCAGTCGAGAGCCAATTGTATGTTTTAAATCCTTTTCGCTTTTCAAACGAGGTATCTTACCAACTTCCTATTTCACCAGTTACGTCTTGACATCGTATGTTAATTTGAAGGCACGTGAGCGCATTCGGTCGGAGTATCGTTCTCATGTAAAACTTTACGTACGTCCGACTCAGAAAGGTCGCGAACACTTGGACGAGACAAGCCCTGTTTGGAAGATGAGGTATGGGCTCTTCAGTTTGTAGTTAGGTAGGGGCAAATGCTACTGTTTTTCAGATATGTAAAAGGCAAGCCGGTATCTAGACTGGAAGAGGACGAGTATTTGTACTATCATCAAGCAAAAGTAGCGGAACACCTGGAAATAAAATTTGTGTTTGAGAAGGATGTGGATGATTCTATGGTTGCGCGAAGTTTGTCAGATGCTCTTCTTGCAGAGCAGCCGTACAGAGTGGTGGGTATTGATGCCTCTCATTTCTAGCAGGATTCCATAAAACTCCTTCTATTATAACCTTTTTTTCTTGTGCCTAGGACGAGTACTCCGAAGTTGTTGAAGAATGGAATTCAATACGAGAAAAAGCCACGAGAATGGCTATTGATGAGATGGTGCTTCCTTTCCTTGAGAAAGAACTTGAAGAAAAACTTTTGGAAGAGGCGAAACAATGTGTTCTTCTGGTAAGTATAGCAAAGGAAATCAAGGCCCCAAGCACATACGCTATTAATCATCTCGATCAAACGAACTTTTTGACCTAGTATCTCTCCTTTGCTAGAAATGTGCAAAGGCTATGTACACACGATTGGAGCCAGCAGCATTTCAACCTACAGAAGAACAGCTTGAGGATGAGGATGAGGATGTCGTTCGCCAGGTTCGCCGCTTCCACCTTTATGTATAAGTTTGTTTGCTGAAAAAATACGTATGTATGTAGGCATTCGAATGTTAAATATGTTGATATTCGTCTATATTAGTGTGCGAACTTCAATCTCGAATTCATTAGACCTAGATTTTTTTCTACGAACTGGGTAACTTTATATCTCCTAGGTTTAGGGAGAAGTGCGTGTTATGGCGATTGCCTATCCTAGCGATTTCAACGAAGCTTCGTTTGGAGTGCTTGTTGACCAGGATGGAGCTATAATAGATTATTGCCGAATGGTACATTTTCTTAAGCGCTCCGGTGGATATGGGCCCAATCAAAATCTTAAGGTTCGACCAAGTTTCCTGTTCCCCGAATGTATATATTTCTTTACGTCTTAATAAAGTCTCAATTACGTTTGTCTGGATGCTTCATCTTTTCAAATTATTGTCTGAAACTTTCAGGCGGAATCAATGAACTTTTTCAAAAAGTTTGTTGAACGTAGGCGTCCGCATGTGATAGGGCTGTGTGGAGAAAACTTGGAGAGTATTCGTCTTCGTCGTGACATCGAGGAATGTCTAAATTCCATGGTCGCCGAAGGAGAAATCTCACGAGCACCACCAGTGTACATTATGGATAATGAGGCTGCTAAGGTGTACATGTTATCAAAGGGTGCAATCGTGAGTATCTTGGTTTTATTCCGAAAAGTTATAATCAGGTGAAAGTTGAGTCTTGATCACCACCTTGGGCTCGTCTTGGTTGTGATTTTGTGTATCCCCTCATACGCATGAAACTGCGAATTTGGGGTGAATCAATCTAGAATACGATATCGTAGCTGTAAATTTAAATCAATCAGAATTCATTGATTGATGATTCGCAGAGGCATACTAGTGTCCTAATATATAGAGAGGGAAAACGAGCATTACTTTTTTTGCTCAGCAAAAATAACCCTAAAGAGTAGTGCTTTTTAAGGCAGAACATTCTGGCTACCCTCCCACACTTCTTCAAGCAGTGTCCTTGGCCCGACTTCTTCTTGATCCTCTTTGGGAATACGCTCATCTGTGGAATGCTGATGAAGATATTTTCTGTCTTAACTTCCATCCATTACAAAGTGAAGTCAGCAGGGTATGTTGTTTTTCTTCGCGCTATTTTTTTTTCTTATTATGTCTATTTATTCAATTATACGATTGTCATTCGTCTAGAAAGAAGTAGGATAAACTACAACGCTGATAGGGCTTTAGCGATGGTTCAGAAGTGTAATCGAGGATTGTGTTAGAATTTGTGCCACTTCTCTTAGGCATTAAGGCAGAAACGTCTGGCATCGAGCAGACTTTCGGGGTTTTTGCCTTATTATACAACTTTAGACCCTCGAAGTGTTGTAAGGGAAAGCAGTAAGTGCTGGTACTTGAATGACTTCCTAAAACCACGGGATCACTGAGTGGAAAATGCAGTAGAGCTCGCATAGAGCTACGAAACTGAATAGTAGCATATTTCAAGTGACCAACACATCACAGCATAACATAACAGGAGGTACAAATGTATGTGCAAGAAAGTGCAATACAACTGCGATAGAGAAGCGATGAAAAAAAGGAACGTTTTTTGTTAATCCGAAGTTTCGTTTCTAACGATTTTTCAACGATGAAATCATCACTTTAGGAGGACTTGAGTAATGCGCTTTCACGCGAACTCATAAATCGGGTCAACGAAGTGGGTGTTGATGTCAATAGGTGAGTCAACAACGGCTAATCGTCGTTGCAGCTGCCCTCTTTGTGACATTTATATTTTAATCTTCCTTCATTTATGCAGGTGTTTGGAACATCCGCACACCGCTAATGTACTCCAGTTCGTTTGTGGGCTTGGACCGCGAAAAGCCACTCATCTTTTAAAGATGTTGAAACAGCATGATCATTTGCTCGAAAGTAGGACGAAGCTCGTAACGCTCTGTCGTATGGGCCCCAAAGTTTTTATGAACTGTGCGGGATTCATCAAAATCGACACAGCGCGGGTAAGCCGTTTTCTAGTGGTCGAGTGAAGTCGTTTCCATGCCTGAGTTTAGGTTGCTGAGAAAACGGATGCTTACGTCGAAGTGCTTGATGGCTCTCGTGTTCACCCTGAAACTTACGAGTGGGCTAGAAAGATGGCGGTCGATGCGCTAGAGGTGAACTTTATTGAATTATTTTTATGATCTGCATTATTGATCTGTTAGTCTTAAGAAAGCCACCTTTTCAGGTAGACGATTCCGCAGATCCAACCACTGCTTTAGAGGAGATTCTGCAGGCCCCCGATCGCCTGAAAGATCTCGATCTGGATGCATTTGCAGAAGAGTTGAAGCGACAGGTGAGAGACAACTTCCTTTTGTTTATATGGCAACGTTTTCAGTCTGTGATCCAGGGGACGTTTAGCAATCCTCTTCGGTCAGTTGCCACTTTGACTCCTTTCTGATGAATGTAAATGTTTCAATTGTTATTTTCTGCCACCATACTTCTCTTTCAGGGTTTCGGTGAAAAGAAAGCAACCTTGTATGACATCTCTGCTGAGTTGAATCACAGATACAAAGACCAACGAAGGCCTCTCGTGCCTCTTAGTGACCAGGTTAGTTCATCTGTGCACCACAAGTTTTACTTTCATTGAATATTTTTACTTCAGGAACTTTTTGCTTTGCTAACGAAAGAATCCAAGAATTTGATGGAAGAAAAACGGGTTTGTGGTGTAGTTACGGGTGTACAGTTCAAGAAAATTCCTGAAGACCAACGAGCTGCTTATATATCTGGGCAAGAACACATGGTAGGAGCATTACCTGCTGTGGTCGAATCGGGATTTACGTTATTTTGGATTTTTCAGCAACGTATCCAAGAATCCGAGTATTGGGAGTGCTCATTTTGCCGAATGCCTATTATTTCCAACAAGCTCTACGAACATTTAGAGATTAAGGTGCAGAATTCTGTTTTTAGAACATATTCAACGTTAGTAAGGCAAATCATCTTTTTTTTT
>UZAF01018080.1:7546-23765 GCA_900617895.1 Haemonchus placei | reverse complement strand
TATATATATATATATATATATATATATATATATATATATATATATATATATATATATATACCAGGCGGCTACGCACGCTCTCGCGCGCGCTAGGGGCTCTAACCATGAGAGACGGAGCCGCATGAGCTGATTTTCATTATAGACCTTTATCGGATTTATGAGTTTCCGCTCAAACATCGCCTCCTGTGGGCGGAATTTGGTCCTGCGACCCACCATGAGTGTTCCCATCCTGTCGCCTGTACTCCTACCGAGTTTGAACTTTCTAGTTCCGTGGGGACAGAAGTTATGAATTTTCGCATAAACCCCGCCCCCTGTGGGCGGAGTCTGGTTCTACCACCCACCATAAGTTTCCCCAACACGGTGTCTGTACTCCTACCGAGTTTGAACTTTCTAGGTCCATTGGGACAGAATTACGAATTTTCACCCAAACCCCGCCCCTTGTGGGCGGAGTCCGGTTTTGCCACACACCATAAGTTTTCCCATCATGCCGCCTGTACCCCTACCAAATTTGAACTCTCTAGGTCCATGGGAACTGGAGTTATGGATTTTCGTATATAAATGTAAGAAGGGACGTGAGCTTTGAGGCACGCTCCGCCCATTGTGGGCCGGCCTCCGCTGACGTCATTTATGCTGGAGACACCTTCGACAAAGCTTCTCCCAAATCAACTTTTTCCTGCTCTGTTGGCCTTCTCCAAACCGAGTTATAAATGTTTTCGTAAAGCACTGCATTTTTGGAGAACGCCCCGCCCATCGGGGGTGGGTCTCCCCAGTTCGATCCAACTTACCAATGCACACCTCTAGCCACCTTTAAACCCCAATTTTGAGGCCGTGCTCTAGGTCCCCGGGGGTAGGTGTTTTGAATTTCCGGTCAGACACACACACACACACACACACACAAACACAAACACGCCAACAGACGCACTTAGCCGATTATATAAGTAGGATACTGCGTTGCACAATGATTCAACCACCCAACATCACCAAAAGTCAGTTCCAGAGCACTTCAGGAAACGGCTTAATATGGAGATTGTGCCCTACTCGGGCGGTAACTTGTAGACCAACAACGAGTTCCACTTCAATAACATGGACAATTTTCCCTTCATTTTTTCGAGAAGGCCGTTTCGCCTATTTTACGATATTTTACGAAATGATACAGCCACTAAGCAAATCAATTTATTAGGTTGGCGGAAAAGTGCACATTTTCGTTTTCATGTTGTAAAATCTTTGGGGATTGCTTCGAAGCCTCCATTGCGAAACATGTGTGAGTGCACGCCAATGCGCTCTTCATATCATAACTGCCGTAGCATTTCGCACAGTTATGGCAGCAAGAATCGCTTTCGACTCAAAGCATGTTAAACCGGTTCTGCTCTGTAAGTTCAGAAAAAACGTTAATCCAAATTGAGCGACAGGGGTAATACGTGATGCGATATAAGCCTTCATTCTCTCTCACACAACAACAAGAAATTTGTACCACAAGTTCAAAAATAGCCAATTTGACTAGACCTAAAAACCACGATCTGGGAGACCAGTTGACCTGAATGATGACCACCTTCCGGGACTGGTTGAAGAGGATTCTAGTAGTAGTACCCGCGTTTTGAAACAGGAACTCAATAGACATCAAGACACTGCCTGCACATTTGCTTCGCCTTGGAAACACATGAAGATATGGAGATATGGATAAGTAGTGAACCGAGTGGTCACCACTTCAAAATGAGTAGGGATTCAAGCGTGAACTTGTTGACTTTCCGGCGCACCTACTTATGGCTGGAAAACTTAATCACCAGCGACGAGGAGTGTGTTCTCTAAGTAAATTTTACAAGGAAGAGCCAGCAACTCGGATGCATAGAGCATGGAATTCCGGCCCCCGTATCAGAACTCCAACATAGGAAGGTAATGCTCAGCGTTTGAAGCCACTCGGATCATTCAATGGGACTTGCTGCCACCAAAATCCACTTTCAGCACCAGAAGCCTTTGTACTCTGAAACTTGGGGAAAAAAACTTGGGGGAAAAAACAGAACTTCAAAGCTCGGGTTGGCATGTTCTGACCCACCCACCGTATTCACCAGACCTGGCTCTAACGGATTATCACCTGCTCCTGTCGCTGTCAGATCACCAGAAAAATAAGAAACTCGGTGATATGAATCAACTCGAGAGTGCATCGGCAAGTTTCTCCTCGAAACCCCAGGAATTCTATGTAAGCAAGACCCACAAGTTGCTTGATAAATGGCATACCTTTTCGTAGTGGCGGTGAATATGTAGATTAGTTATGAGTTGTCGTGAAGGAAAAAAATAAAATTGAAAAAAAAAATTGCAAAAGTTGCAAAGACTTATCTAGCAGCTAAATGATAACAAAGGGAGGACATTGCGTGATTGGTAACCAATGAAGCCCCCATTCCTTCGAATCACCAAAAAATACGATTATCTAGGCCTAAGTAGAGGCTATCAATGAGTTTCTGGTCAGCTTGGTGTCCCAAACCTTGACGGTTGCTTTCTTCAGCTCGCTGATATCTCCAACTGCATGTTTCCTTCATAAATCTTCTTTATTATGAATCCCGTCAAGGCTGTTCACCAGCCAGGGCAAAAGGCAGATATGGTGCCGACTGAACCGGGCCTGGGTGCTCCGACTAACGTGAATCGGGACCGTCAGTTGCAGACCAACATAGAGTTTCATATCAATAAAATGGACTTACCCTTCATTTTTTCGGAAAAGATCACTTTGCCTTCATTGCAAAATGATAGCGCATCTCACATTTCTCGTCGTTTCTCCATCTTCACCGCACACAATTGCTTAATTTGTGTCAAACTTTCTAGTTTCAGACAATAGGTAAGGGAAAGTTGCGATCCGATTTCGAGAGGATTTCAAATTCGTGATAAATAGGAACAAGGACTGTCAAATCGCAAACCGCTCGGGATTTATGCCGATGCCACTTATTTGTCGACAATTTCGTCAGGAATCCTACAGAGTATGGGATCATAAGAAGTACGAGACGCCTTTCGTTACTTTCTGAAGGAAATAAGCGAAGGGTTTTGTGAGAAGCTTCGAATACGACAAAGCCATGAACGGAAATCAGGTCCTCTTCGAAGCTCAATGTCCCAAGGATTTTTGTTTGAAACGTGATAGAAAAGTTTATCGCTGACGGGAAATAAGAAAGACGTTCTTCATGACCGAAAAGCATCGCGATAACCGGGCCGTCTTTCGGTCGGAATAACATCCGATCCAACAGGAGTAAGGTGCCTTTTTATGAGTTGCCGTTTACTCATCTTTCTCTTGACGTTTTGTTCTTCAGGTTGTTTTATTTTGATAAAAAAAGCTTAAACGTGATGCCCCAGATGGAGACCGGTTCTACTGGCACGATCAGCGAGAGGAAAAGATTCAGTATTTCAGACGAAATTTTAAGGGAGGAGCAGTCATGGTATGAGCAGTAACTTCTTCTCGTTACGTTCTCATTTATGGTTTGTTCACAAGAATCTCACCTCTTCCGATTATCAAGTCGTAATGTGCCGTGCTCTACTTCTTTTCTGGCTTCAGAATCGGCAGCAGAACCCCCTATTCTTGCAGGATAATGCCCCGATTCACGTTAGTCGGAGCACCCAGGCCCGGTTCAGTCGGCACCATATCTGCCTTTTGCCCTGGCTGGTGAACAGCCCTGACTTGAATCTAATGGAAAACGTATCGGGGATTCATAGTAAAGAAGATTTATGAAGGAAACATGCAGTTGGAGATATCAGCGAGCTGAAGATACACAGAATTCCTGGGGTTTCGAGGAGAAACTTGCCGATGCACGTTTCGAGTTGATTCATATCACCGAGTTTCTTATTTTTCTGGTAATCTGACAGCGACAGGAGCAGGTGATAATCCGTTAGAGCCAGGTCTGGTGAATACGGTGGGTGGGTCAGAACATGCCAACCCGAGCTTTGAAGTTCCTTCTGGGCCTCCTCCGAAATGTGTGGGCGAACACAGTCATGAAGAAAGTAGACTCTCCTCTGTTTCTCTCGTAGATCTGCAGCAATAAGGTTCACAGAGTACACAAGCTTCTGGTGCTGAAAGTGGATTTTGGTGGCAGCAAGTCCCATTGAATGATCCGAGTGGCTTCAAACGCTGATCATTACCTTCCTATGTTGGAGTTCTGGTCCAGTACAATTAATCACATCCACACAGTTGCAAGACTCACTGAAGTATCACGAGTGCAAAAAACACTGTTACATTCATCGATTTGAAGTAGGCCCTCGATGCATTTGAGACATAAGTGGTACTGAAGCCCTAGGCAAGCAGGGTTTTGGGCTCAGGATGAGCATGCTGTTAGCATTAGTCAACGCGCTTCGGAAAGAACGATGCTCGGAATTTCCCTTTTCACTCGAGTGCAGAAGGGAATCCGGAGTTCCGAGCTCCGTCATTGAACGAAGATCAGGGTGGCTTTGCCATTAATCAAAGATCAGGTGAGCCGAACACTTCACCATGGCGGTTGCTGACTGGATTCCTCGGGACGTCAAGCGAACACCCAGACGGCCGCCAACGAGATGGTTGTTTTAGAACGTTTTGAACAAAGATCACTCTCCGATCTTAAATCACTTTGGAGAAACATTATCTTGCAACAGGACTGGGCACTAGCACATGGGTCGACCCCACGATTTCCTTCTGCCGAAATCATTTTCCTGGATTCTGAGACAAATACATGCGGCCATCTAACTCCCCAAACCTCAAACCAATGATTTACTCCTTTTAGAGCTATCTGCAGCAGCTGAAAAGATACACATTAGGGAGGGGTTCCTTTTCACAGTAACGCCGACTATTAGGGGTCCCACGCTCAAAAATCTTGAGGTAAGTACGGATACGAAGCATGATGCGTCCCCATACCATAACACCTCGACCACCAAAACGATCAATTTCCACAACGTTTCTGAGAGACGTGCGTGTCCCCACTTCTGGCCACGAGGGTCCATCCAGAATCACTACTCAGACTGAATCTGCTCCCATCCGAAAAAAGCAAACGGCCGCATTTTTCATCGATCCGTTCACTGTTTTCCTGGCACCACCCTAAACGGTCACGCCGAATCGCGAGGATCAAAGGAACACTACGTAGTGGTCGTCGGGCGAAGAGACCGTAACCGTGCAGTCGTCGTGCCACTGTAGTGCGTGGGATGGCTTGCTTCAAAATCCTGTTAAATGACATTGCAATCAAAGAAGCTGACTGACGTGGATCTCTTCTTGCCTCCTGCACAATGTAGCGGTCATACCTTAGTGTAGTTGTTCTTGGTCGACCACCTCCTCTCCTTCGAGCACCAGTATCAGAGGTTTGGAATGCTCTCTGTGCACGCGAAACAACGTTGTGAGCGATACCAGGTTCCTGAGCTGAACTCGTCACGGTTCGACCTTTTTCGAGTTTCTTGATGATCCTTCCTCGTCCCAGGTCATCCAGACGATGTCTGCGGGATATGCTGTATAGAAAGATAACACCACTGTACTTGGTAGCTACTGGCTGATTGGCAAAAAATTTTACCTATTAGCTGTTTCGGGTAGCCATATTTCTCGCTTTATTCGAACTATCACTCCACGAATGAATGTCCAACTTCCTGTGCATAACTGTCATAGGCCTGACAATATAACCCCACACTTTCATTTACTTACACCCTGTCCTCAATGCTCTTTTTTACATTATCCATGTCGTCCTTAAGTTTTGCACACCAGTGTACATAATATAGTAAGGGATATACAGGGTGGATACAAAGTATGGTCCGGTATTTATTTGCATATAAAAAAATAAATAGGACACATTTCTTTAAGAATTTTCATTAAATGGTATGACTAGAGGAATTTATTCGAGTTATTGTTCAAAATGATCACCTTTGGCCAGAATGCAAGCTTCCATTCTCTTCGTAAAGGCTCCCACGGTGGGCGCAAGTAGTCGACATCAATTTTCTGCCATTCCCTCTGAAGAACTGCTTTTAGACTGTTCAAACTGCGGTGGGGTGAAGAAGACACTTTCTGCTGCAGATAGCTCCAAACGGAGTAATCCATTGGATTGAAGTCTGGAAAGTCAGATGGCCGCATGTATTTGTCTCAGAATCCAGGAAAATGATTTCGGCAGAAGGAAATCGTGGGGTCGGCCCATGTGCTAGTGCCCAGTCCTGTTGCAAGATAATGTTTCTCCAAAGTGATTTAAGATCGGAGAGTGATCTTTGTTCAAAACGTTCTAAAATGACCATCCCGTTGACGGCCGTCTGGGTGTTCGCTTGACGTCCAGAGGAATCCAGTCAGCAACCGCCATGGTGAAGTGTTCGGCCCACCTGATCTTTGATTTCTTGGCAAAGCCACCCTGATCTTCGTTCAATGACGGAGCTCGGAACTCCGGATTCCTTTCTGCACTTGAGTGAATAGGGAAATTCCGAGCATCGTTCTTTCCGAAGCGCATTGGGTAATGCTAACAGCATGCTCATCCTGCTTTCGCAGCCCAAAACCCTGCTTGCCTAGGGCTTCAGTACCACTTATGTCTCAAATGCATCGAGGGCCTTCTTCAAATCGATGAATGTAACGGTGTTTTTTGCACTCGTGATACTTCAGTGAGTCTTGCAACTGTGTGGATGTGATTAGTTGTACTGAACCCAATCCAAAACCTTGCGTGCTCGCATGGCTGTCCTTCATTTAATATTCTGCCAATCGTGTTTAGGGTGACGCTTCTGAAAAGATTGAAGATTACAGACAGCAGGAAGATTGGGCGACAGCTACCGATATCATCGAGATCTCCCTTCTTACACAGCAACACAGTCTTGCTACTTTTCCACGACGTGGACGCTGGATTGCGTCAGGTACCGCGCGAAGAGCCTAGCCGGAGTTCCGACGACAGCTGCTGAAGACTCTTTAGATGTACTGGTTTGATCCAAATCGGGATCAACCGCAGCACAATTATTCATCGACGTGATGGCGTGTCAAAGAGAAGTGAAATAACGACATGCCTAAGTTGGTAGGTAGACAAATAAACGTAGCTCTCGAAGAGATCAGAGTAGGAGTCGTAGGTGATAGTTTTCAATGCCTTTCTAGATGCTGTTACTGATCAGCCAGGACGACGAAAAGAAGTCATCTAGACTGTTTTACTAATACTATCATGACCGTGATTCTGATTTTCGACGAACCGGTTTTATTCCTTATTGATGTTGTTGATAACAGGATCTTCCCAGATACTCGAAATGACAGCGAAGTGGTCCCAGTTTATGGAGGTTGTGGCACTCCGCTTCTTGAATCTCACAGGTCTCCCTCCATGCACTGAAAAACAGAATCCAGCGCGTGGGAGACGATGGACTGATCCCGTGTAGAACTTGGGAACAACAGCGACGTCAGTTTTTCAAATCTTTCAGTTGAAGATGATGTGGTCTATTTCATTGGAACTGTCCACCAGGTGACTGCCATGTCTATCGCAAATGAGACGGCTCTCGAAACTGCGTGCTATCGTGATTGATGTGGGTGGACATGAAAAGCTCGCAGGCTTTCACCTGCTCATTCCATTCCTTTCCATCAGTCCCTGTATGCAACATTTCAGCCGTTTTCAGGGGCCATTCTTGGCTTTGAAATCACCGACGAAGAAAGTATGGTCCTCTCTGAAGATTTTTTTCATGTTCATTTGAGTTCTTCTTCGAAGCTTGATGTTGGTGTGTAAGCAACGAAGGTTTTTGGAGCTGGAGCTGCGCCACATCCTCTTAATCGTAAAGGCCAATTCGAGTTTTCAAGCTTTCGTAGGAATCAATGCTCATGGCGTGCGTGTTGACGAGAACACCTACGCCGCCGACTTCTCTACTGTCACATGTAGCAAGAACAGTTTTTCTCTAATCTATAACACAGCTTGCAGCTCCCGATGCCTTCTCGTCTCAGTTCAATGACGTCGTACTACTTGTTCTTACTACCTTGCCTGATCAGATCTTCGATATATGCTTCCGATGCAAGCGTTCGTGCGCTAAAAAAGCAGGCCACAATTCTAGCCCTCTTTTTGAGCAGCCTGTTTGGCCCTGCGATTTTAGCATCCTCTACGGAGCTGTTCTAGCCAACGCTGTCGTGTTAGGGACCCCTTCAGGTACAGGGAAATGAGGCCATTTATATCAATGTTTTTGGCATATGGGTAACTACCAGTAGCTTACAGGCTCTCAATTAGGAGCTGGATCGACCTCGGGTTTCTAGCCAGGCTATCCCAAAGTGGGCAAAGGGCTTTGTTTTTGGAGGCGCCTTCCAGATTAATCCCAGTCATTCGAATGCAAGCTTTTGGCTGAGTCGATGGGCAGGATACCAACTTCACCCACAGACCCTCCGCACACGAATATGCGTGGATAGCCTGCGAGAAACAGAAGGTATATCGATCAGCACAGCACAATCGAATAGTCCACCCCTGACATAGACTAAGACACACGTATGCGTGAAGGCACTTCGACCACAGTAGAAACAGGAAGTCCATATGCCGGATCCATTTTCGTTTCTGGGCAAGTATTGGCGACTTGGTCCTATAAAATAACAAAATATATAATATAACATATTTACCCATATGATAGGTAAAAACTAATGAGGGCTGAGAAAGCCTTCAAAAGAGAGAAGGTTCGGTTTCATTACGTATTATTCGTAATCCTCTTGTGACTGACGGAAGCTGAATCGAATGTTCTACAGTCCTATCTAGAAGATATCTGGATACCGTTGAAAAAGTAAAAAAGCAGTCAGAAGTTATTGAAAGAAAAGATAGAATTTCATCGCAGGACGAAGCGGTCCCATTCAATAACATTCTGGAGCTGATGAAAACGAAGGAAACAAAGTGAAAGGAAAGCCAAGTGTACTCAGCCGGCTAGGAAAGTACTAAGGAGGAACTGAAATTAGAAGTCCGCATTTGTTTTCAAAAAAGGTAGAGGCTCTGCAAAAAAGATACTTATTGGTTAGTGGCAACCAAAGAGTTCAGTCAATAGCTATGGTGGGTGGCTTGAAGGGCGAAGCCGAATCACACATAAATAACTCGTTTCGAAAATATGCTCGGGCCCAGAAAAAGGTGGGCAGAAACTAGTCAACCCCACTGGCGACCGCACACTTAAGGCGTGTCTGGCGCGTGGGACCTGTTTTTTGTGAGCTACCACTGACGTTCAGCGGGTGAAGGGTACATCGCCACGGATGTCGATCAATTTCGACCAGTCGGTACTGATCATCGCTGATAAGTTGCTCACAGGTTTTTCAATTGTGTTGGTAGGACGTTCAAATTTTTGAAGGTTTTGAGTAGGTGTGATGGGAAGTGCGCTGGTATCAATCGATATCGATCATTCGGTTGCCATGGATATCGATTTGCTGCGTAATCGATCAGCGTTTTACATTGCTACACACATTAAAATAGAATGTTTGAACTTTAAAGGCACCGTTCACGAAACAACGGTTTCGGAAATCTGCACATGGTTTGAATTCGACGCCCCCTCTGATACCATTTGTGCAGAAATGAGGTCGGAAAACGGTCTGGATAGGACACAAGAAGGGGCCGGAGAGTGAGCCACGGTCGCCCTCCGCCCCTCGCTAGGCTGACTACGAAATCTAATTGCCGTTCACCACTTTCGCATTGGAGCGAAGTTGGTGAAGAATCGGTGAGCTGGTTGGCAAATTGCCAAAGACAGCCAGCTGGTCGACCGCCTCCCTCTGGAACTAATGTTCGGCTGTATTTCTACTATTCGACTATTATTCGACTCTATTCTATTCCAATTAATTATTCTCTGCCGTCATCAAAAGGATCAGGCACAATAATCTCGCTTAATATCGTCAGTAGAATAAATAATATTAACGAAACCAAAATTAGCCGTTTGAGCGTGTTGTGTGCATTTGCAGACATTACGTCGCATTCCTCTACTCGTCTGAAAATTCCCTTAATCACCGTATTTCCACTATGAAACTCGTCCAACTCCCCTTTTTCTCTTTTTTTTCGACCGATTATATTTCCTTTTTTTCGCTGTTTTTCGCGTTTTATGCTTTACCATTGTCCTAATGTAGGCCTTACCTATCACTATCTGTGAAATACCGGATACCCCTAATTTATTGTGAACCGTGCCTTTAACGACTTTAACGGTATAGAAGAAGTACAATAGGAACATCGCTACAAGTGGTAGCGATCGATATCGGTTCAGACACTGAACAATATCGACTTCTGCTGCAATTTTCTTAGCGGAAAAGATGAATTGATGCGCACGATACGCCTTTTAGCAGTTGGATTATTCGGCTTATTTGTATTATTTTTCACTACACGATCCGACTAGTGAAAGAAATGTGAAATTGGTTGATCAGAGGCATTCAAAAATTGACTGGAAAAGGAATGTAGCACTACAGGCGGGCATGCCTAATTACTGGCAGCCATATTTTTTATTTTATTATGCATGTAATACATTTATAGACTCGAGCGAAAAAAAAACATTCCAAAAGGTACAAATTGAAGAATTCTGTTTGACACATTATGTTCTTGTTGATTTCCGCAGTGTTGTTCATTAGCCATCTTCCAGACTTTGGACATCCCAACGATAGAATGGTCCGGTAGCGGTTTGAAACTGGAACTAGGCGGAAGGAGAGAAGGCGAGCATGTCTTCGTTACCCAGGACCTCTTCAATCAAGCCACTGTCTCCGATCTCTATGAAGGATTGCGGGCTCTTGAAGAACACAAAATAGGATACCCACTTATGGTGAGAGGCTTCTCATCTTTCCTGCCACTTTATATTTCATCACGTGAGTAATATTTACGGAGTTAAGATATGGTCTTAACAACATGTGTATTAATCCAGTCCATAATCGACTCTGTTAACCTCGGTCTGATTATGGTCTACCTTTCATGTGTTCATTTGAACCTCCGAAATTGGTAACAAAGAGTTTTATCGACATCTAAGGTTTCGACGACTTGCCTCTTTCAAAACATGTAATTCGGAAGCGTGCACGTCATTCGCGCGACTTATTCAAATAACAGAAATGATTTTCAAGGTCAGTTAACCGAAAGCGGCACCAGGGGGTGTTCCCAGCAGAGAAGAAGTCTATAGTCTGTATCGAGGTGTAATTTTCTTGCCGTATTTTTACTAATGATATATAACGCGGTGGTGTGTGCTTGTCCATTTGCTTGTCTGCCTGTCGATAGCGATCGATATTACCTGAAGGAGCACCTGGAGAAAGCAAGTTCAAACTGGGGTGAATCCAGCGTAGAGCAAGGTCATTTAGACTTCCGTGAGCTCAGCGGATCTCATGGATAGCGAACATGCCTAGGAGTTGGTGATGTGAACTTCATGACTTGGATTCGTAAAAGCCCGGACGCCGGGAAAAATAAGAAAAGGTCAGAAATTGATTAATAAATTAAATGAGGGAGACCCACGCGCTGTGGGCGAAGCCTACCCACAGTGAACGATTCCTTTTACACAAATCCATACGTCGATCCAATGAAGGGCTGGAAGCAAGAGAAAAGGTCAAAAGGTGAAAATGAGCAAGGTCTCACTAGTGCTGAGCATCCGTGAACTTAGCGAAGCTCGCCTTACGATGGACGAGGCATGCCTTACGTGGAAGGTATTTCTGGTGGGAATTACCTCACATTTTCTATAGCTCCGTTCAGAAACATTCTAGAACGCGAGAAAGTAGGGGTGAGATGCTGTTTGAGGGATGTGCTGAAATCCTCAAAGTAGGCGGGATTTGCCCTGAGGTAAGCAGGGCTAACAAGGGAAGGATACTTGTTCGCGGTGGCCTTTCAATATGAGACGTATACCGCCGTAGATGGTTTCGAACGCTGATCTCGGATGTGTGTTCTAAATCTGTTTAAAGATTTCGGGAACAAAGTTACGTGACCAATTCTTAAGTATGTTATACCACTATACTGAAATGATCACCCCAACAAGCAAAGTCCTAGATGTGCAACGGTGTCTCCAAATGAGAAGAGATGCATGCCTGAATGTGTTGCTTTCCGACGCACCTTATGGCTGGAAGGCTGAATCACCGGCGACGAGGAGTGTTATTTTCGTCAGCCACGAGGAAACGCTAGTGGCTTGGGCACGTAGAGCATGGAATTCCGACCCTCAAACCAGAACTCCAACCCATATTCACTGTTCATATTCACTGCGTTCAACAGTGATGTAGCCACCTATGAATCTCACCAAAGCCACGTTCCAGGCACTTTAGAAAAACTCAGAATGGAAAGTGTGCACTATTCGAACCGTAGCTTGTAGACCATTAGCAAGTCCTTCCTTCAAGAACTCCCCTTCCCCTTTTTCAGAAAAGGCCACATTATCTGTGTTGCGAAATGAGGCAGCCAATAACCGAAACAACACTTTATTCAGCGGCTAAATGATAACAAGTAGGAAGTTGTGTGATTAATAATCAATTGTGCCTCCATCCCTTCTAACTACCTCAAAAAGGGTGTCTAAGCTAAAGTAAAGGCTATCAATGAGTTGCCGGCCAGCTTGGTGCCAAGCACCGATGATTGCTTTTTCAGCTCACTGATGCCTCCGAATTGCCGCTTAATTATGTAAACCTTTCTTACCATGAACTTCCATACGTTTTACTTTGGACTCAAGTCGGGGCTGTTAGCTGGCCAGGGCGAAAGGTAGATTTGGTGCCGACTAAACCAGGCCTGAGTGTTCCGGCTAACGTGATTCGGGGAATTGTCCCACTTTTGCGATGTTTTGCTGCCGAATCTGACGCCAGAGAAAAAGAAAAGCACGACGCATTACTGAGAATTGAGCTTCTCCGGAACAAAACATACATGCGGATCTCTGCGAGAAGAACCTGCCGCCCATGCCTATGACATCTCCTCCTTTGAAATTTCGTCTGGTAAACTGAAACTTATATTTTCTCAGATCGTATCAGTAGAAACAGTTGCGATCTGTGCCATCATATCCGAATTTTTCACTATAAAAACAACCTTCTGAACGAAACATCAAGAGAAGAAACTGTGAACGACATGGCACTCTTCTGCAGGAGTCTAGACGAAATTGTCGACACCTGCGTGGCATCGGCCCGAATGTCGAGCGATTCTACTTGGCAATTCCTGTTTTTGGGCGAGAATTTGACCCGTCTCGAAATCGGATTGCAACGGATCCTTCACCCATAACCTGAATTGGAAAAATTTACACAAGTGAAGCAATTCTGTATAATGAAAATTGGAATGCTGTTCCGGATGCTAGAAACTTAGGGTTTTGTTGAACTCTTTCAATATCACCTTGCAGCGGTTCAGTGGATTTGTAGTAAATGGTGAGAGACCAATAGAACGAATTCGAGCAAAAAGTTTATCACGTAGGGATAGAAAACGGCATATGTGTTTCGGAAGAGGGTGGTGTCCTTCACGGGTGGTTTGCCCCCACCAGATGTGCATCGTGAGAGTATCATCGTTTGCAATGCTTAGGTGATGATAAGCGCGACGAGAAAATATGATGTGACTGTATCATTTTGAAACAGGCGAACTAAACATTTCTGAAAGAAATGATGAAGAAAATTCTCCATGTTGTCGAGGTGGAACTTGCTGTTGGTCTACAAGACACGGTCCAATTTGGGCGCACTTTCCATCTTGAACCTTTTCCTTGTGTGCCGTGGAGTATAAGCTTAGGTGAAATGCATAGGTGGCTGTATCATTATTTAACACATTGTAGTAGTTAGCTGTTAGTTGTCGTGAAAGAAAAAACGCAATTCGAAAAAGAATACGGAATGTGCAATTCATATGGACATATACACATATACAAGTTGCATCAGGATGGTCCACGTTCCGCGCCATCTTGATTTTAGTTGGACCCCATCCGCTTTGTGAATGTTGTGGCTGTTCGCCAAGATTTGGGTACATTGGATTGGGTCAAACACGACAATAAATAGCCTATTCATAGAATGGCAAAAATTCCAAAGCCGCAAGACATCGTGTAGGGGCGTCAGCTGAGCACTCCAGTTGCACTCCTTGACGGGGGGCGCGCGATTCACGCGTGACCCCATTAGAGCTTTTCGCGCACGCAGCATCGTTTCAGTACCTTTCTGTTGTGATGGACCAAGTAAACTTGCGGTGGAACACGGATTAACTAAGAATGGAGCAAATCTCATCACTATGGCAAAAAAGCCCCTTCAAGATTGAGAGTACACCTCATAGGTCAACAATTTGCTGGTCAAAAGTTGAAAATAAGAATACCTTCAAATTTTTTAATTCTAGAGAACGCAATCCTTCTGTAAACGTTCATAGTTGGCCATTTCTCTACTAATACTACTTATAAATTATTATTTCTTCCGTTATGGTGGTAGGCATGATGTTTGGCGTGTTTTGTCCGATGACCTCATTATAATGACGCGTGAATCGCACCACACCCCTCCTTGACACAGTAGATCTACCGGACAGCGCCAATTGACGTGACGCGCAAATGTTGTCGACGAGAAGATGGTCCTGAAAATGGAAACATGAATTAACTCTAAACTATTTTCTGCTTGTTCGGTTGTTGGCTTTCTATTTCACTTTTCAAGGTGTGCCACGTTTTCCGTAGCGCGTAGTCAGGTCGTTGACTGGGTTATCACTTATTCGTTGCTATTTTCACTAACTGCTTCAATAGAAGTTATTCTTTTGTTTTCTCCGATAAGTGTCTTAGTGCAGAGCTCTCTGATGCAGTATCACACGAAATGAAACTTTCCATGGGGTGGCCAATCAGGATAACGAGATTTCCCTTTTTCCTGCTGAGATTTCCACATGAACTCTACTCCTAAATTCGAACTTCGTGTGTTTTTGAGTGTTCCACTCGCTATCGTAATATTCCTTTTCATCCTATCACGATATTCATTGGCATTTTCTGAAATTTAATTACGAGCCATTTTCAAATCATTTCAGAAAACCAACTTTATTACAGTCGTAATCTACAGTATATAGTGATAAATCCTGTGCTGGTATAGTAGCCGAAGGTAGACAGGAATATGGCCATATGGTAGAAAATAAGGACTTCTCCGAGTTGCTTTATGTGGCGCTGTATGTATGCATATATGATCTTGAGTCCTATCCATGCTAATCCTATCCAACTTCGGGAATGCAACTGTCTTTTTCCTAAGCATCCTAGCAGTGGTTACATTGGCTCTCCGTCTTGATCTTCTCAAGATTTTTGTTTCATGCTCATAACTCAGCATGGGACCTAAATGATGGATTCCTCAAATCCACGTCAACGGTTTAAAAGCAAAGCCACAGATCCACTTACTTAACAGTGCTTTCAGCAACTCTTCCAGCCTTTTTGTAGGCAATAGGATACGCTCCTGAGCACTTTGTGAAATGATCTATAATGATGACTAGTAGCGATTCTCGCGTGTACTTAGGTCCAGTTCGAGTAAATCGATCCCGACAATTTTCAATGGTCTCATGAGGCCATTGGCTTGGGAGGAAAAATGTTTTGTATTTTGTTATCCATCAGAAAACATGTCGGCATAGTTTACACCACTTAACCAAGCCTTGTTACATGTAATACTTTTTCAGCTGATGAGGCATTTTCAAGCGTGAAAACGTTCTCTGGAACAGCAGTTATTTAAGAATAACTCGAAATGAACTTGTGATGATACACATTTCCAGAAAATTTCTCAAGTGAGCGATATTGAGCGGTATAAATTAATTCCGAAAGTATATCTTGTTATATTTGGTTTTTACGCCATTCCTGTCCACAACAAGGCCGAAATTTCTTACCAGGGAATTTTTCAACTTCCCATGGAACTTTGAATAGAGACCTAAGTATATCGATGGGGTTTGGAAAGCCATTATCTTAATTTGGAAGGTAAAACTGCTAAGTGAGTTTACCAAAAAAGTCGTAAGTTGCACGCTCGGAGCATGGAGAGATAGTGCCATTTAACAGGCGCAGTTGTCCGCAGCGGCCCCTAGTGCCCCATGGTGCAATGGCAAAGCTCTAGCCTCTCCAGGCGAGCGACGAGGGTTTGCTCTACGTAATCGTTTTGGTTTTTGCAAAACATGCTTTCCATCGGATAACAGCTCTTCAACCGTTTTTCGTTCTAATTCAGATTAGCATTCTGTTTCCGCTATCATTTGCGATTACCTATCCATCAGCTATCACCGCACTTATCAGAAAAATTCTCCTCTCATTTCTGTAACGTTCTTTTACTATCAACATTGAAACACACTCCCCCAAGTTAAATCGTCTTGAACATAGATACGCGAGAAAACTCAACATCGATGTAACAACCCGAAAAATGGGTAAAGAAAACGTGAATCTTTTGTTTAGAATTTGAGTGTTTTGTCCACGGCTATAG
>UZAF01018079.1:19420-37414 GCA_900617895.1 Haemonchus placei | reverse complement strand
CCCATGGGGGGCGCTGAGTATTCCTAAAGGAAGAACTCAGTAATCTTTTTTAACGTGAACCGTGCCTTTAAATATAAGGTAACGAACTTTCCGGCACATCGCCCATTATACCATCCAGCAAATAAGTGAAAATAACAACCACTGGATAGATGAGTCGTGAACTCCTTTAACTTGACGGGTGATTTAACTTGGTTCCCGATAATATTTTGAGCTAGTCGACATTGTTTCAAGGCAATCACAAAAAAATGTTAAAATGGTAAATGAACACCTTCATCACAGACTGCAGCTTGTTAATGAAAAACGAACTTCAACAAGAGTTACTTGGGATGATAAACACCTACCTATAGATTCAATAATCCTGTGTAAATCACCCAGAATTTTGAAATCTAAATTATAATATCCGTCAAAAATTCCTTCTTCTTTTCTTCATCTAGGTTTTTTTTAATAGAAGGTTCACCTTTATGACAACTACTGTGAGAGCTGGACTTTCTCCCATAGGGTTCCTTTTCTATTCCATTCTATTTCTTTTCGTCATTTTTTACTAGTTCTTTCCCACAATTATTTCTTTATGTACCGTGTTCATTGTTTGTTTACAACTTTTTGGAGAACCAATGATAGACAGATAAGTAAATAAAGTAAACAATATGACTCACTTGAAGTGTTGATAGTCATGCTTAACGGTGCTGACAAAAACAATAGGATGCCGGAATGATTTCACAGGCTGGCTAGGCGATCTGATAACTCGGTTCCACTGCTCGACCGTGGATACTATTCAGCGGCTGTTAGTTACCCTCGAAATTCCTTAAAACGCTTTTTATTCCGGTTATTCAACGATCGAACGTATCAATCGATATCCATTGAATACGGGTATTTTACGCAAAACGAATTTGAACCAAACGTTATTTACATCAGTAACATTAAAAGCAAAGAGATAGGGAAAAAAAAAGAGAAAAAGATGATGTTAGGAAAGATAAAGAGGGAATGAGGATTACAATAAAAATGAAGAGGAGCTGTGGAGGGCGACTCTGACAAATCAGTACGAACATTGAATCGAATTGATACACTTTTGTAGATCAAATGAGCGTCGTCGAGAGATCAAATCGATCGTCTTCAAATAAAATAAATAAAAAATATGGTAATACTCTAGAACAGCTCAAAAAGGATTTCTAGGAGAAAGGGTGAGAAGGGGGAACGTTCGTTGCGCGCGTCCGTCGAAAGTAGGTGACCCCGCCACTTCGCGCCCGGTGCACCTCAACTGAGGTCTTGACATGACATCACAGTACCACCAAGTGTCAGAGGAGCGAATGATTTGCATTTATCCGTGTTATCTTCCCTTTGGCTGACTGCTGTGGACCGAGCGCAAATTGTATGCTCCGAAGACAACTGCGACGTTTGTTAAAAATCGCGGGCTGACGCGTCGCATGCGACGGCTGCGGCGTGACCTAGATTTGACGGACGCGCGTAAAGAAGCGCACCCAGGTGAGAAGGGAGTTTGGTGTAGGGATCGAGATGATTTCAAAGCTTGTTTTTTCGAGTGAAGGTAAAAATAGTAAAGTGAAAATAAAATGAAAAGTTTTTTACACTTAATAAGACATGCTTATTCATAAATTTGATATCAATACCATTTTAAGTTTATTCGGCTCATCGTTATGCTGCTCAATTGATGAATCTTGATCTGTTACAACTTTATATGAGCGGTTTTCAAGAAATACGCCTTGATTATGATTAGAGTGCTGGATTCTATTAGTGCCTCTCAAAGTAAGTCTTAAATACATACTCCTCCTTCCTCGAAATCGGATATCGAACGGTTGAATTTTTCTCGTATTATAGAAATTGTAAGGGTACAATCTACAGTTGGGACAAATGTAGCTAAACCTTTCATCGTTGAGCCTCCGCTTAAAGGTGTTACATTGAAAGATTCCTGCTCTCAGAGCCTTGACTACATTACTTTACGATAGAATATGTAGAACCTCGGCCTTCCTTTACTGCCGACCGGAGCGCAGGGGAGTGCTCAATAGTGTTTCTTGAGAATTTCCCCTAGATGCGGAAGTGACGCGCATAATTCCTGAGAGAAGCGGACACTATTCAGGGGAATGGCTTCGATGAGCCTAAGACATCAAAGGCTCTTGAAGAAGTTTTTGTAGATTCTTATCTACTTCCTCAAATCCTTTGACTTGATCGGTTAACGTTTCGAAGATTACCGGAAGAGAACAGTTTAACCGGCAACCGCTCGGAAAATTTACTTGAGGGGTCCCTTCAAAACATTCGGTCAATTAGAAGCTTCTCTTATGAATAGATTAGCTAGTAGTACAATCCCGTATGTGTTTCACCGGTAGGCTAGCCTTTGTCACAGGACGACGGCTCGGGCGAGCTGAGTCAGCCGTAAAATTCACGAAGCCGCCAGCTGGTGGTACGACCGGCGGTGGAGCGACTTCCTCCGCACTGTTACGGGCAAGTCCCATTATTGCCACAAGCACTCCATTACTAGATTTTTCCCCCAAACTCAGGCAGCGTTGCTGAGTTGTGCCGCCCACCCCCGTCTCTATTCGGCCTCGNTGGGCCAGACTGAACAATCAGTTTTTACTTCTTAGACGCCGGCGTTTCTCAACAAACTGTAGTTCAGGCTTTATGTACTGGAGTATGCCAACTGTTGCAAGCTGAGAACAGTAGATGGACGGACATGAAAGTCGGCGTGATCTGTTTTATACGAGATCCACATGCCAAAGAGGTAATTTTCAGTTTTCCACTTTACTTTAGTTTCATGATTTCCTGGTCAGCTCGAGTCTGGTCAGTAGCCCAAAAATACCAAAAATTGAAGGGTAGCCTACAGAAATTATCATAAATTCGCGTTCTCTTTGTCTCTTCAATGGAAATTATCGTGGTCCAATGTAGATTGTGTTGTATTTGCATCGAAAAAAATTTATTTAATAATTTTAATTCAATCAATCAGAGTCAAAATAAAATGTTCACACTCTACATCAGTTCTTTCCAGTACGTGTTATCACTGCTTTATCCTAAAGCGGACGAGCGACTCCCAGCAACAGTGCTTTGGACCATGCCAGTGTGAGTTCCGAGTAATGTTTTCAAGATGAGCCATCAGAACTGGTCTCTGTACGATCACTGCCTTCTAGAGTACCTTTACATATTGTTTTTCGTACTCTTTTCGATTTTTTTCGTTTTAACGCGAATTTTCCTCAACAAAAGAAAAAACCTTCGCAAAAATCGAAAAAAATTATCCAATCCAGAAATTCAAATTTAATATATTACAACTTCAAAATCTATGCTTACTAACCCGAAGGAATCTAGAATAATATTCGTTCTTTCAAATTTATTCTATTTTTCGTAATTATTTTATTCTGGACGATATTTATGGCGCAAATATCAAAGAGCGTAGAAAAATAGTCTACCCTACACTAAAACTACGAAATTTCTTTACCAAACGTAATTCCTTAAATTACTGACGTCAAGTGAAGTGAAAAAATATTTTTCACTTTGTTTAGACAGATTTTTCAGCTTTGATAGATATCAGTAATTCGCGATTATTCAATGCAGTTGCTAGATAGAAAGAAATGTTGAGCCTTGGCGGTGCTTAAAGACAGCCGGAAAATTGTTTAAAAAACCATGTCTAAAAAAAGTTCTTCGAAAGCTGTTGCCAGTATTAACCCCTTCTCCAGTGAATTTGGTGAAACCAACCTAAAAACTGCTTATGATTCCCACTTGTTAAGATCGGCATTCTTCGAAACGGAACGAACCAGTGACGAACATCTGTTGACATTTACCATGGAATCGTATCCCCGGGACGTTTGTGGTCTCAACTTCCATGATCCACAAGAAGCGGACGAGTTTCATCGAATTCTAGTACAAGAAAATCGAGGTAGGTCGGCAATTGGGGACACATTGTCCAGCACTGTACCTAATCCTATTTCAGGACGAAAATCTCGAGGAGCTACCAAGCCAAAGCGGCAGGCACCACCACCTCCTTCACAGGTGAGTGGCGTGTTTTCCTTATAGCTTTTTACGGCTCATTCAAGGTCGCCTATTCAACTTATAATAACCACAAAATAGAGTAATTTTTTGCGAAGTTTCATAAAGCGGTGATAAGGAATTTGTGAAAATTGAACAGAATTTCGAACTTTTATAACAAAGGCTTTCTGAAGTACGAAACTACTTTTTTAATGAAACCACTTGATGTGAGGCCAAAATTTCACTATGAAAACTTGATTTCGATCAGAATGACCGATTTTTCCCCGCGATGGAAGCGTTCATACTTTTTTGGAATCTGGAAAAAGCGCAAATCGTTCCAATCGATTCCTCTCCAATCAAATGATTTCCTTAATCCGAAGATCACCTTTTTATGTTCCTGATACATGTTTTGTAGATGATTCTGCTTGATTGGCAGACCGTAAAATATTGATAAAATATAGACAACAAGCAGAAAAAGTTGCTGAACACAGCAAAACACAATCACTTCCGATGAATCAGTAAATATTGCATAACGTCAGTTGTAACGGGCAAATACATATAACTTTTTCACTTCTGTTTTCTTTTTTTATTGCTTCACAGGGTTAGAATTCCACTTTCAGCCAAGCGGTAGGGAAGCGATCGAACGGTTAATGGAGCTCTGTGAGTTAGTTTCATTCTGATTCCTGAATTGCAAAGTGAACTCCTTATTGTAACGTCGTAGGAGAAGTTCTGGCTGAAACGGTTCGCCACGAGAGAAGGGGTCGAACAAAGGCCAACTATCAGCTGTATGGCCCTTATGGGCCTTAGAATTGAATGCCCATTCAAAGCATCCCTCAATAGTTCAATGCCCATCTATAGATAAGGAGTCTGGAAATATTGATTGAATAATCAATTCTTGCATCTGCATGCCAACTCAGTACTGAGACCACAGTACCCTTCCAGTGAGGTGGCATCTCCCCTTACTACTGTAACTGGCTGGTGTGGTGTAGTGCTAAGTGGCGGTCTATCACACGCATAGTCTGGGGGTTGAACATAAGACAGATAGGCGATCAAACCAACCAGCTTTCCTTCCCTCCATGGTCAGCACCGGACTTTTCTTGGAAGATAAAGGTATCGACATGGACACCGGTTGGCCCCGCAATTCATGGTATAAGTCAACTACGCNACCTACTTTCGACGGACGCGCGCAACGGACGTTCGCCTCCTTTCCTGATGGGTCCATACGGATCCAATTATGTTTAATAAAGTGGTCTGGAAGAACAGAGAGAATTGCTGTGAACATTCAATGATCCACGCAACTCACCTTTGGATTGAATGGGAGGCTTGCCCATCGCCCAGAAATGACTACACTGACTTAATTGTCACGGCTGGTGATTGAAATGGTCTCCTAGATCCTTTCTAAGACGAATCTGTGGCCTCCAAGGGTGCTGCATGGGGTTTTGTATTGTCAAAAAGTAGCGGTCCAAACAGGGTAAGAGATAAGATAAGTTGAGAGAATCTCATGTTTTTGGCAATGTGAATTCTATTTCTACCATTTACGCTTCATTTTGATTTGTTCATTTCCAGCAAATGGCAATTCAACCGGCGACAATGAGAAGAAAGAACATCGGAAAAGTTTGTATTATAGTCTGTAGTTTTTAATTCGCTTCAATTTTGCTGTTAGATTTTAGAAAAAAAGGTTTCCTCAGGTTTCCTTGGAGGACTGTTCACCATGAAAAAGAAGAAAAAGGAAAGGAAAAAGCTCGACATTAGTGCACCAACGCAATTCCAGTGAGTTCAAGATGGCCAATTCGGCTCTTCTGTTGCATTTTCTTGTTCATACAAATAAAAAAATCAATTTTACTTCAATAACCTATATAATTAATAGTTAACATTTTTATTTTTTAATCACTCGTAGGTGGTGCAGTCGAAAAAGATGCACCCTATCACAAAGACATCGCCCGGGGATGGAAACTTGAGTCAATTCCTTTTCTCTCGACCCAACCGAGCCTTCCAACCCTCCAGATTCATTTAATTGGTAGCAGACACGTTCGGGAAAATAGAAGCACTGAGTAGTACCTTAGCTGCCACCATCAGTCATGGTACAGGCCACCCACGCATTCAACAGGCCACCACGACATTCTGAATAGGAGTCGAGTGTGGTGGCGAGCGCGTCTCAAAGACGGGGTCGATGGGAGGCGGGCGTTAGGAACGATTTTGGGTAATCGATTTGCCGCACGCGGCTGTCGCGGACCACTCATTCGCCGTTATTACGGCTCTAGCGTTCTTCATACAGCTCAATCGATANGCGATCATTATTTTATGCATAATTCTACCATTAGTACTTTTGTTCTTGTATTTTTTTACCTACTGCTGCATCCTGCTACATTCCATCGCGCGCGATGCCCCTCTCAGCGCGACGCGACCATTTCGTCCCTAACGCACCACACCCGGGGTCGATTGAGGCTAATAACTTCAAGACCTTATTAGCAAATCGTTGTGATTATTATATTTAATTCATTCAATTTAATTACATCAGCTTCATTTGTTTTCATTTTGTAATCACTGATCATTGATTTTTTTTACTATATCTACTTTCACCACGGTAACTGTTATGTTTCAGGCACCTCGATCACCTTGGCCTGGAGGAATTATCAAAAGAGGATCAGGAAACGTTCCATCACCTGATTAAGGTTGTAGATGTAAGTTCCTGTGTCTTATAAAGGCTCTGTATGGAAACCGTTTTGAAAGCGGACATGGTGTGTTGGCAGGTGATGCTGCTACAGCACCCTTGGTCTTTAGACCGAACTTCGAGTGTTCTGCTCAGAATGAGCACTCCGCGGCCTACCCAACATGGGGAAATGTGGCCATGGGAATCTGTATAAGCCAAGCAATCGATCATTTTTAAACGGTGCTCATTCCCACAAGTGCTATTCAGCAGAGACCCCCTCCCTCTTTGGTAACGTCATTGCTTTAGTTCAATTCGGAAATACAGTATCATTCAGATCGAACCTGGCAACGAGGACCAAATGCAACTACTACGCAGTATTGTGGCCACCAAAGGCAGTGAAGTACGGAATTCCATGCGAATCAAGGTGAATACGTCGTTCTGTTTTTGAATTCATGTGAAAATGGTTATTGATTATATCCACACCTGTGAAACTTTATTTTTTGTACCGATCAATCTTTTCCTACTTTTCTCACTCATGCACGTTTTTCTTCCGTTCTGCCCCAATGGGTGGTCAGATTTTTTGAACCTTTCATGCAGAAGGCGTTTATAAATTGTTCTGTTGTTACAACTACAAGGCTTATCCTTATACCGGTCCCTCTTTTCCCATTAATTTTTACGCATACATTTTCTACCATTATTCGTTTCTCCCATTTGAGCTGCTTGACGCTTTCAGTGATGGGCGTCCTCACTTTTTAGGCTCATCAGTGGTCGTTTTAGATCAAACTGGCTCTTTCAGGATTTTGCGTTACTTTCTGGCTCTGTTGAACTGCTCTTCGTCTAATCTATACTGTCTCCCACAATTTTTGTTTCAATTTCTTTCTTACCCATGAAAATGGCCGAGAGCTTTTACGGCGGCGATCATTGATGTCCAAGAAAATCCGTCCTAGAGGTGTTTGTGAAAGCACATTGAATAGATGGTGTTGTTCTTCGCACTGCGACCCAGATAAGCCTTATCCCATTCGGGATTCGATTTTCCTGAACACAAACACACCATTGACGAGATCGCATCACTTCTCGAACAATAGCGAAAATCATTCGCAGCTATTTTCTCTTGAACGCTTACGATCCTGCAGGTTTACTGATGTTCACCTATTCCTCTCTGAAAGTGTTTTTGTAACTATTTTGGCCACATATCGCTAGCAGGTTTACATAATCTGACCTTGGGGCAAAAAGGAGTTATATACAGGTTTCAATGGACCTTTTTAAGCTATATTATCTACAGACGTAATAACAAATGATTCTTCACTGAATTCAATTCAATCAGCCTTTGGTTAAACCGAAGCTCGATGATTCTTCATTGCTTTGTCAGTGAGATTCGGATTGATTTCAAGCTCAACCTTTTTCCAATCAATTTATGCAATCTGAGGGAAAGTGAAGGTTCTTGAGCTCTGAAAAGACTTAAATCCGATGACCGATTCCAAAAAGCTATTTCTTATGGACAAGATATTATTTAAACTTCTCGAATCAAATACAAAGCTAACTTCTTATAAACGGACTTTTTTTGGTCCATTTGTCCAGTTTATCAGATCTCTCCGAAACTTCTCCTTGTTTAATGACCTTTTCTCTCCTTTAAAAGCCTTTAAGTTCGACTGCAGCCGCCGTTTGCCTGCAGCTGTTTTAAGTTTATCCCTTAATCTTTTCCTTAAAAGGATACTCCTTATAAAACCTATTTGCTATAGAACTTTACTACATGCTTGTAAACTTACAAGATACACAGTAAAAGTATGGTATATGGAGCATTTAAAAAGCCTAGACCAATTTCTGTGTCACCTCCTCCCCTTTTATATTTCATTTTTGCAATTATTGCAATTCTCTATCAATTACATATTCTCGGAACAACCGCCCGAAAATCTTCAAGAGGCTGAGCACGAACACCTATTTTGCCCGCGTTCTATCTATTTACTTCAAAGAACTCTCAATTCCAAAAGTAAGCTGTGAAACATGCCACTCTGAAAAATCACTGAATTCCAAAAAATGCTCGCCTAGGTACTGAGTGATTCTCGCTTATTAGATTCCCCAAATCAGTATGTATATAATATGTGAATCAGTTTAAATCAGTTTGTATGGGTATACAGAATTTCGCACTACTTTTTCCTTCAAGTTTTTCGATTGCTCATGAAGAGCAGGTTAATTTACTGTCTCTACTTTTTGCAGCGAAATTCTGTCCGCCCCACTGATACCTTCGTTCGAGGCAACAACCATACGACATTGGCTGAGTCCAGGAACAGCATGTGAGTTGCACATAGTAGTACGCTGTATATTTACGAAGTAGCAAATAAATTACTTTTTGTCGCACCCATTTTGCTCCACGCAAGACGCTCCCATCCGTTTCTTCAAGATTTTCGTTCCCATTAGAGTACAGTAACAACGGATATCATTCCAGGATGGTGGTACACAAGCAACAACGGCGAACCCCTCGTGAAGTGAAGAAAGGCTCATTCAAGGTAAAAGTCACGGCGTTTCCACTTTGTCCCTCTATTCTCTAGGCTACATTACGGTAAATGAGGTTAAAGCCAAACACCTGAACGGGAACGTAGCTGTTTCGACTGAGTTCATGTGTAGGAAGAAGACAATCCCTATGGAGTAGATTCTTGGAGAGAAATAAGAAACATTGTCTTTTTTGGAATAGCGCGACGAGTGCTAGAGTGGCGCGCGCGGTCGCGAAGCGTTGGCCTCCTCAACTTGTCAGTTTCGCACGCGTACAGGGAGTACCAAAGGAACGGGATATAGGAGGCCTGCGGTCAGGAAGACTTGAAAGCCTTTAGACCGTATCAACTTCGCAAACATCCTTAATCAGGGATGCATCGCGACGCGACCGCAGCGCGCTTGTCACGGTTGATAATCAGCAAAGGAATACGTGGGCTCAGATTTTCCTACCATGCCTTTTCCCATCCCATACTGAGAATGTTGCAGCGTCAGGAAGCCGACGCACAGTCAAGTCATCAGCAACAGCGAACCACGACCATCTTAGAGGTCAGCCAGTTTCGAACGCTCGTTACTGCCCATTGTTCTAGCATCTCATAACGCTTATTCTAACACTGGCTTGAATGACGGAAACTAACAACTTTTAGAGCTTAATTACTTGCTGACTGCCAAGGAGGAGAAGTAGAGATTGAGAGAGGTTCACAGATGATGGCTGTTCCACAGCAGGGCTAGAGCGTGAAAGTTCAATCAGGTGGGAGTGCCACACGGTTTTTTTGAGAAGAGGTGCTCTAACCCACTTCGCCGGGACCCTTTTCCCAGATTTTGTATGAATATGATTTATCTTTTCTCGGAGACAGTTGAAACGACTAATTGGTGTACCCAGTAGAGGCGAGGATCGCCCTATTCCTCGAGAAATTCCAGTGTAATGTACGATTGGTTTGGGGTGTAGGGATGTAGCGAGGGCATGCCAAAGGGAGAGACAACTCCTAGTTGCTCTGGGATGCCGCGCTCAATTCACTGAGGTGGAGTGAACTCACAAGGGTGGGACCGCCTTATCCGACTGAAATCAGTCACTAATGATCTTCTTTGAGCACCTTTGCTGCTGCTACGCCATAAATCTATCCACTGAGCATTCACCATTTTCAGTGGGCTTCCTATCTTGCGTGCACAGTTGCATTTGACTACGGTACCTTTGCGGATTCCCAAGTGGATGTTAATTTTGTGATGAGGAAGAACACAATATACTACCAGTTTCGAAAACGATGGCAAATTGTTCTGTTTTAGATAGAAATCGATCAATACCTCAATCCCGATTGGGGAGCAACGCCTTCATCATACGAAGTACAACAGAAACTGCAGGTCCAGACAGATTCAAAAGAAGTCAACAGAGTGAGATTTCCAATCAATTCCTTCATTTCCTATAGGTGATTTCAATACGCCCTCGATAATCCCTTGTATATTCTGATCGAATACAGCTTATAGTCGCTAAATTGCCATCTTGCTTAAAAATTCTGCCCAGAATCGGATCCCACCCTAGCGCTCCTCACAAATTGTCTCTTTCATTGCATTTTGAATGAGAATCTTAACGGGGGATAATGTAGGAAGCTGACCCACTGAATGAATTCAGTAGCGACCACCTGATTTTATGAGTTTCAAGGATTTTGAAGTCTTAGGTCCGGGGTATGACCCATCCTCATCCGGCTCTCACGAACTCAGGATTCCAGTTTCAACGTCCCGGCTCAAACCAACGTCCGATACATGCCCACATTGTACATCGATAATGGGAAGTCCCAGAGAGCCGAGAATGACAATATATGGTGAGGCTCGAACAATTCTCGAGCTGAGTTCAGTTGAGCAAGACGATCAAGTACAGGTACCGGGTCAGGTCATCAATGCAAGGGCGTTGGAGGAAGAAGCAAACTCACTCTACAGTTGGAGCACCCCAATAAAGCGTCTCTGTTCCTTGGCTTTTCCTTGCGAGTCACTTCTTACTGTTCGATCAACTTAGGGCGAACCCGGTTTCCTGCTAGAGGCGCGTTTTTCCTCCCCTTTCACGGAAACCTGTCGGCAGTTTTTTTCAAGTTGTTAGCGACATACTTTCGACTCTTTAGTGATCTAGTTGACAAGGTGAACACACTTTGCTGCCACTACAGTTGATCTTTATGAATTGTTCCTAACTTGCTTGACTGTCAAAGCCACCCGTTTAAAAGCCTCTTGCTTCTCCCGAAACATCACAAATGTATTCCTCCTCATCCAAACCACCCCGAGGTGGTATGATCCTTGTGCATGACTTTCCAGCGACCTCCTCATCCAAACCACCCCGAGGTGGTATGATCCTTGTGCATGACTTTCCAGCGACTCTAGAGGACTTTCTTACGGTAACCTTTTCACCAGTTAGTATCGCAACTATTCGTGAGGAATAAATCTCAACAACCTCTGGGCATATTTACAAATACATCTCAACAACCTCTGGGCATATTTACAGACTTTATCAAAACTATGTTCAATTCATGGCAAGATATTGTTTAGATTTGCATCTGTCACTCATCAATCCCGTGTTTTAAGATGAGTCTGAGCATCTTACTCCCATTCGAAATCGTTGTAGTGTTGGCCTATTTGCCAGATTTTTGTTTGGGACTTGTCTGTTTCCAATTTAGGAACTTCTAAGGGATGGAAGGTTTATTTGGAATGAGGTGGCTTTGATATGAGGATGACCGGCACTATCTCATGTCTGACAATGAGTCTGGTATCTTCTTCCCGAACGGCGTGTCTCCTCACCGCACTTGATCGTGCGCTATATAGGGATAGTTTGAGTTCTCAGTGGAAGGGTACGGCTGCGGACCTACTGCCGCTGAAGTTCCACCACCCCTCATGTCCATCTCCAGATAGACATGATGTACTAACGAGAAATCGATCCTACAATGGAGGTGACAGATAAAATTCTGATTGAGCGTGGGTTGGGAAACCATCGGACACAGTTTGGTGGCCGGCAGGGCTTTACAGGGTCATGGGGCAATGGGAGATAATTTGGACAATATTGCCCTACCCTATCCTTCTGTTGCTGACCCACCAAAAAGAGCTCTATGAAAACCTCATCAACTTTTTGCGCAAAACTGTAATTCAAGCGACAAAGTCCTCGTTTTGCTCGAGGCTGCACCTGGTTTCGAAGTTTATGTGCATTCTCTGTTAGAAGCGGAAAAGAAAATTGGAAATTTCATTTCAAGTGCTTCAAACAAAACTTTCGGAAGTGAATAGTAATGTTGGAAGCGGTGATTTACTCATTTAAAAGAGGGTATCATTCACACTTAAACAAATGGTCCGGATTTATGCAATGTCACTTCACCTGTATTGTTTTTGTAGGAATCCTACAATGATCGGCCATGGGTTGCACCCAAACCGCAAGCACCGCCGGTACCATCCCGAAGCGAAGCAATGACGACGTCATATTCACCCGTGGGTAGACGAAAAGTGTCGCCATATTCGCCAGGTGAACTTCGGCCCAGAAATGACGGTCTCTAATTTCTGAATTCTAGTTCCACAGTTTTTTAATTCAAGTCCTTTTTCCAGTACCACGTTTACCACCGCCCAGCGAGCAAGCTCCACGACTACCGGAGCGGTATAGGTCTGAACAAGGTTAGCATCGGTACACAAACTCTTAACCCGAACTTTCTTTTTCACATTTAACCTACCAAAGTTTCACCCTTTCAGGAGTTAGCAATCCAGTCTGGCGAATAGAGATGCCTTTGCCTAGTGGTATTCAACCCCCTTCCCATTCACCTCCGCCTACTCCACCATCAAGTCAGCCATCTCCAGTACCGAATCAGACAGCNGTGATTTCGCTCGCTCCTCCTCCACCTCCACCGCCGTCTGGACTTCTCTCCCCAGCGCCCACTCCCCCTCCTTCCACCGACGTCAAACAACGATCTGCCGATGTTTCACCAGTTTCCAATGATCGGAGGAGTTTCTTGGAGGTTTGTGGCCATTTGTCTCTATACTCTAACCTATAGCTATTCATGGTATATTGAACTGATTGCAGGAAATCCAGAACGTCGACAAAGGGAGATTACGTCACGTCGATCCCATCACAAAGCCTATTCAAAGCGAAGATGTGAGCTTCCCCTTCTCTGCTGTCTAGTGAGCACGAGCTTTCTAAACCTAAAATAAGTTCGGAAATTTTCAGTCCCCAATAGGTGACGGTGGTCTTTTGTCAGCAATCCAAGCCGAATTGGACAAACGTCGAGGTTACATCGCATCTGACAGCGACGACGGTAAGGACATATGCACCTTTGCATCTGAGAGAAATCCAATATGTTTGGACAAACGACGAAGTTGTTTAGAAGTGTTTCACTGAACGGGCAAATTGCAACGTTCCTAGACAGATGTAGAAGAAAGTAGTAACGCATTTACTCGGTCCCCTATTCCAGAAAATCTGGACTTCAAACCCGAACCCAAGTCCAATTCCAGTCACCCACTGAAGCCATTTCTGCTGGTGTTGTCAAGTCCAGAAGTGCTACTTTTATATGGTTTCAACTAGGAGCGGCAATACAGCTTTCATTATACAACCCCTTCCCGAATCGATTAGTCCCTTCCCGAATCAGTGAAGGTTCGGATTGTTGCAGGCCAGTAGCGGAGTGAAGAGCTCGGGAATCACGAGACCGTCATGCACTAACTGGCTGATTTTGTTCCTCAGTTCTTTACAGACTACTTG
Source organism: Haemonchus placei (assembly GCA_900617895.1). NCBI lineage: Eukaryota > Metazoa > Nematoda > Chromadorea > Rhabditida > Trichostrongylidae > Haemonchus > Haemonchus placei. The sequence goes on along the minus strand of UZAF01018079.1, from coordinate 23,609 downwards.
CCAATCAACAGATCGTAGGAATCGCTTCGCGCTTTTCACTTTTGAACTATAGCAAACACCTCTTCGGTCTGAAATTCTTTCTGACTGTCAAAATGGCTGGTCGAGGCCCGAGCTTCCCCGCTGTAACACACTCAAAGACGATTATGGAGACTAGATCAATTCCTTCAAACACTCTCTGCTTCTCCCTGTTTGCCCATTTTGATAAAGTAGGCCCAGGAAAATAGTTGATTAGGCCAGCAAAAGTCTCGATCGGTGTACTGCTTGAACCTCACGAGAGGGTAGAGAAAATCTCTGATGACTCCCTTTCATTTTATCTTCCCCTCTCTGCTCACAGTCAATCACGTTGAACTTATCCCTGATTCTGCTCCAAAATATGAAAATCTTATTCATCCGGGGTTTCTTGAATTCCCATGAGTTTCTGGGGTAGAAAAAATCTCTGATGACTCCCTATTACTTTATCCTCCCCTCTCTGCTCACAGTCAACCACCTTGGACTTACTCCGTGGTTCTGATCCCAAATATGAAAAGTCTTATTCATCCGGGGTTTCCTGAACTCCCATGAGTTTCTGAAGAGCACTTCAGCTCTTGTTAGACTTGATCGGCATTACCTTCGTGTACATGGGGGCTCTTCTACTCGCCTTTCCAACTCTTCTAGACAATAGCCAAACCATTTCGATGATTTTTCTGCCCGACAGTTTGTCTGACCGTCTGCATTGTATCAGCTGTGATAAGGGAACGGCTGGAGTTAAAGAGCTGAACGAATCAATCGGTCTAATCGGCACTAATCCATCATAACGCTGTGATTGTGATAAACCTTTCCCCACAAAACATGAGTCACCCATTTGGGACACATAGTCACTGGGCAAGATGATAACGCAGCATCCTAGGTCCTAGGGGACGAGGGAGATACTTCAACTACTAAACTAAAAAAGATGGGGTAGGGGAAGCAAGAGCATGAGATTGTTGGAAACTAGGGCTCAATCGTTCCCCTTTTGGGTGGATTTTCTCAGCATACTTGAACTTGCTTCGTGAAGTGTCACTGTTCCATCAATTACCGGTATAGGGGAGGGTTCGGGGGAGGGCCTCTGAAGGATCGAAGAAGCAAAGATCGCGTGTTCATGCCTATAAACCACAATCACATAGCCAACCCATGAAATCACAGCCATTTTGTTTTTTTAAACCATAATTGAAAGGATACGAAAAATATAACAGAAAAACCGTATCCGAATATTACCGTACACATTTAAGCCCACAGAACTTTTCGTCCTTCCAATGACTGGCTATTTCAGAATCCGACTCGACTGACAGTGAATGGACGGACTGATTGTGTTTTTATATACATAGATTATTTACGAATAAATCTTATTGAAATGCTGTTTATTTATGAAAAACGTGGTTGAAGCTTTTGCAGAGGACTTATGAAGACCGAAAAACCAGTAATTCGTAGAGTATTCCACGAGTTTTCAGTCTTTTACTTTTAATGATAGCGAAAAGAAGCTGTTGATTCATGCACGAACACCACGTTCAAAATTTTGAGGTTACTAACTTTTTCCTAAATTAAAGGTGGGTTACTACAAAGCGAATGAAGGTTGTAATCAAATATTCGGATTAGATAGCCAATGCAGATTCACTCAAACACAACTGATTTATGCAAAATATACGAGGCTAAAAAGCCAAATAAGTTATGTACTATTGATCATAAATATTTATTTGTCTACTAAGACAACACAGTTTTTTGGGTCACCAGATGCTTGCATTCGGGTGCGAATCTCGGCGATTGGCATCATCATCGTCACGATTTTTTCGTCATCTTGTTTTTGGTAGAGCATTTCTCCTTCAAAGTCCACCAGACCGTATTTTCTTGCTCGTATCAACATACCGACTAACTAAAATTAAACTGAAACATTATAAAATCGATTTGTCAAAGACGACCACGAAATTATGCGGAACTCTTTAGATTCTTTCGTTACGTCTCAAAAAGATGGCGAGTTGTGGAAAATTCCTCCTCGAACAGGATTCGAACAGCGCTTACAGAGACCGTGCTTCTTATCCGTTACACTTCCAAATCCCCGCTTACGCTTGCCTTTTGTGATGGCATAAGTAAAAAAAATTGGTACGGCATTAGTCACTGAACATCCTACTTATATAATCTGCCAGGTATGTCTGTTGGTGTGTTTGTGTGTGTGTACGTGTGTGTGTCTGACCGGAAATTCATAGACTCCGCCCACAATGGGCGGAGATTGAGCGAAAATTCACATTACTGCTTCCGTGCACCTAGGGCGTTCAAATTTGGCAGGAGTACAGGCAGCTGGACGGGAACACCTATGTCAGGGAGCAGGACCGGACCCCTCCCATAATGGGTGGGGTTTTAGCGAAAATTCATAACTACCGTCATCGTGCATCTAGCGTGTTCAAATTCATTAGAGGTTTAGATGACAGGATTGGCACGGTGGGAACACTGATGATAGGTGACAACTCTCGACTCTGGGCGGGGCGTGCTTGAAAATTGGCAGCATGCACCAGGGACATTCAAATTTGCTAGGAATAAGTATAGGGTGCGCCATAAATATGGTAACAAACGAATGGGCCCTAGAAACCAAAGTTAACATTGATAAGTGGCGAATTCATGTGAGTTACTTACATCTGCATAGCGAACACACGGTCACCTTACATAACTGCTTCCTGTTCTAATTATAGCTCGAAGACGCTTCGGCTATCATCGTCTCATCGCACGCAGAGTTTCTTGAGAAACGCTAGCCCAGGTCTTCTTGAAAAAAGCAGCAACAGTGGTGCGTTTTGAAGCGCAGGCTTCCTCCCCATTATGGACTATATACAGCGACCCATCACTTTGTGGCCGAGAAATTCTTAGTAGGATTAGAAGCTGGGTGTCGTGGCTTTCGCCCGACTTGTTAAAGGGCCACGCCTGCTCGGGCGCGCAGGGGTCCCAGCGCGCACAGCGTATCGGCGCCTGCGCGTCTCCTTCGTGCGTTTCGCAATGAAGCAAACACTTGTTTCGTTATTGAACATACGTAATTTCTTCATTAATGTAATGTCGTATTTAATTCGTAGCCTCATTTATAGCGTAGATTCTCCAATGTTACTCAATTAAGTCTCAGCGTAGGTTCCTAGTAGTCTCGTAGTCATCAAGCTTAGCTTTATTTCTCCGTATCGATGGTATGGCATCTTTGAGTAGTTAGTTCGTCTCGTAGTTTGCGTACTCCCGAGTTAACGTAGCCGTTATCGTTCGCTTTTCAGGTAATTTGCGTTCATGAGGCTCACCCGTCTCAGCTGTTCCGACAGTCAACGCACGATGCCCTTAAAAGCGAGAAACGTTAAAGCAAGGGATCAAGGGGTGCAAACCAGGGAGATAAGCCCCACACGCACGCACGCTCTGCCCCGCCAAGGCTGCTGCTGCCACACCACCGACTGCAGCTGTCATCGAGACCCTCATAATGACTGCCACGAGCGTAGTGGTTGCGTAACCTGCTGCCACGTCCGTAGGGAGTTCCACCATACTTGTAAGTGCTTTTTGGGGCGTGGCAACACCTCGTGCCACAGCTGTTTCTGCGCACATGCGCAATCAATTAGATCCTCTCCTTCACCTCCGCGTAGGCGTTCCCCTCAGGAGGAAAGCAGCAGGCGCTTCTTCGCCTCCACCTAGGTATTCCCCTTGCGGAGAACGCCGCGACGCAGGCTCTCCTTTGCCTCCGCGTAGGTATTCCCCTCGCGAGGAATGCCGCACCGTACGTTCTACTTCGCCTTTGAGTTGGCATTCCTCTTGTGAGGCGTGCCTCGCCTTAGGCCCTTATTCGCCATCGCGTAGGCAGCCTCCCCGCGAGAAGCGCTACTCAGGGGACGCGTACTATTCACGGCGCAGTTTCTCCCCGCGTAGCGAGCCTTGTCGCTCACGCATGCCGCCGCAGGGATACGGCGCCCCAACGCCCCCGCGTAGTCCTTTAAGCGTAGTAAGCGTAGCTCACCCATTCTTGCTTCCTGTAGAGCCGTCTCGCCATCCGCGTTTTACTCCACCAAGGGCTTCAGCGGTCGGGTTATCCGCACGAAGGCGTACACGAATACGGGGGCTCTTCGCGACGACGGCGCGCAGTGCTCCCAGCGCGCACAGTGTATCGGCGCCTGCGCGTCGGCTATACTCGACGCGTGCTCTGGCTTAAAGCCATCCGGCAGTGTGT
>UZAF01018079.1:0-15106 GCA_900617895.1 Haemonchus placei | reverse complement strand
TGCAGTGCAACTGAGCAGGATAGTAGGGGAGGGGGGGGGGTGGAGGTAGTTCCTAGAGATTGGTAAGAAACCCGGAAATAGCCAAAAATGTGCATAAAACACATAAATAGGACGTGTCGGAACTCTTTAATTGAGTTGCTTCGACACTTCCTTTTGAAGAGCTATGCAGCGGTGTTGAGCTAAGAATTCAGTCCACCCAGATGAACTGTCTGCGCAAAATCTATGGGAACGCTTAATAGCAGCAGTATGGGAAGATGGAGGCACTTCTTCGAGCTAGCCCTCTGAAGTCCCTGCAGGCCAAGCATTCCTTCGGAAGTCGTTGTGATATTGAGCGATATTGATTCAACATCGCACCTTCCCTTCATCCAGTAGGAATTACTTCTTTTCTTTTTCCCTGCTCTCATTCATGTTCGTTCCAGATGGTTTTCTCAAGTCAAAAAATGATGCAATGTGGTTCCCGTGGGAGTCTTTGAGTGAACTGCACCAAGAACAACTCACTGGCGGTGTTGACTGATTACTGCTAAGCTCTATTACGGTTCGGTTAGCAAACTATGATCGTCGAACAGTTGGCACTGCAAACGCAAATACATAGAGGATGATTTTTGAGTTGTAGGAACGGACAATGTCACCGAGAACACCGAGAACTTACACTGCACGGCATACGCTCAGTTGGATTGGCTCGGGCTAGTCAACTTTCTGCCTTTCAGCCTTTACAGTACTCGGTTGATGCCCCTTTTTTTACAGAAGATGATGAAGAGTGTCTTATGAGGTGACGATAAGTGCATGACCCATTTTGGGGGGAGGGGGGGAAAGGTCAATAGGTTGGGATTCCTTCTGATAACTGCTTCCTGAAGAATTTGAAAAGACCCTTGTTTACGCCTGATCGAGCTGGTTATGGTGTGCGTGATGCTGCTCACTATGTAGTCATGAAATGTGTTCCCAGACACATTGCTGTTCATAAAATTGAAAGTTGGGGATCGCATTCTTCTATCGGAATAATAAAAATTATGCATGAATATAGCCCGAAGTTCCACATGATCGAAAAGCAAACCCTGCTTTGAGGCCGTGTGGAGAGAGTCGTTATTTTTATTGCTTTGAGGAACCTTACAACGTGTTCTTTTTCTGGGAACGTGTGATTGTCTGAACATTGATCGGAGCCAGATGGTTCATTAGATCAAAAGTTCAGGGCTTTTTCCAGGTATAATGGCATCACTGTAAGTGGGTCGTACCAAGTGGCGCTTATGCTGCAAACGTAGCCCATAGAATTATCAAATCCTCGGTCAGAGGCCACCAGAGCCGACCAGTCTCATTTTCTCGCCGGGTTGATTAGTCCTGAACCCGAAGAGATGATAAAATTGGTCAGATGATCATCTGAGGTGAATGTGAAGGGTGATTCGTGCATCGATTGGACTGCAACCTACATCATAGCTTGGAGAAGGATTCAGAGTAATAGAGAACTCCGGGTAATTCCCGAGTTCATGGCGCATACGAAGGGGAAATCGATAAAGATACAAATTCCGTCCTGCTCTCAGGACCTGATCACTTACCCGAATGCCTCGTGCCTCTGTTTTGCTGCCTGGAGGTGGTCGACCGTAATCACTGGCGTTCTTGTCGAAGTGGGGCACGTTGTACGTATCCGAATAGGGATTCCTGGAACAATCAGACTTACTAGCAAGCAAGGTGTAGCCGCTTAACAGTCTTGGAATTCACCTCAAAGCTACAGTACATCGGGCTACCGTATCTGAGCTTTGTGTAAGAAATTCTACTTTACTCCTTATTCGGTACTTATGTTTCAAAAACATAACAAGAACTTTGTAGGTGAAAATTTGAATTCACTTCAGATACTGGGCACAAGTAGCGGAATCCGTAATTCGGTGATTTTCCTTTCAAATTTGGAGATTAGTCGCACCAAGAATACCGGTAGTGCCATCTTGAAATCCTTATCTTAGCGGGTAGAATTTACAATATTTCTGGTCAAAGTTCCCATTCTTCCTGCTTTCTTCGTTGAATCCCTGAGCCCTTAATAACACAAATCATGTTCTAACTGTCCAATGTGGGTTACTTTTTTTGCGGCAGAATCTCGACGGCCTACCGTTTGTAATAGGATTTATACCCACGGAACGGGAACCCCCTTTCCAACCTCTACCTAGTATTTGACACTAGAGCTTTTTTTATAAATGAAAATCATTCAGTAAAAATTAGGGCAACTTCAGACATTGAATTAGAAAAAGAACGGTATTACGGAAAGTATCAAAATCACGGTCAGTTCAATTCGTTATCCACATAGCTCAGCAAGGGAGATAATCCTGCAAAGCCTGGAAACCAAAATTTGCCCGAGGTATCTAGGACATGCAGCTTTCCAGATGTAACGTTCATGGATCATTAAGAAACCTAGAAGGTTGGATTATCGAGGCAATAGTCTGTTACTTCTCGTATTGTCCTAGTTCGAATCTACCCTTGGACCATACTAGCTCCTCTTGCTCAGACAGCTGACGTAACCAGTATCCTGTGGCCAGTTAGTTCAACCTCTCACGCTGAACCAGATCATACCGATGCAGAGCAAGCCTTCTTTTTAGGGCTGGTTCTATTTGCAATTAGGAGAGCAATATTTCGCCTTTCTTGTTTGCTGGCGTCCCGCTGCTCAGGCCACTGATGCATCCTACGTCTCTGCGATTCCAAGTAGAACTCGGATCGTGGTTCAAACAAAAAGTCTATCCAATAAGAACAGCTGACTGTTTTCCTGATCAAGAACGGAGTTCTGTTTATTTTATTGAACTCGGAACGCCAGTAATCGTTCGATGTAGGCAAATGGCGCTTGAGAGGAACGTTTCCGATCGATTATCATGAACAATTCATTGAGTAAACTGTCAACGAGGCTCTCAAGATAGATTCGCAGAGGTTCTCCGTATCCGACGAAAACATCCAAGGTCATCGTTTTTGCATCGAGATGGGCGACTCCAAAGCCGTTCTGTTGAGCTGCTTGTTTTAAGATTTTGCAGAATCTCTCGCTTTATCGCGGAACGAAAAAAATTTTAGGAAAAAAGCAAGGGAACGGTCAAAGTTATGGCTCCGGGCTTCTTTTATTGTGAGGACTTAACCTCAAGTGCTGATCGACCTTCTGAGGAAGCCGCACAACCAGCCCATTAGGGAATCAGAACTTTTGTTTTCTCTGACTAATTTTCATATTCCGTAATTTTCACTCCTTCACTATGAGCAACGCATTTTCACCACCCCCGTTCTTGACTCTGACGAGCAAGCCACTTCCTTGCCCCCTCGTTTGAACGCAATGAACACCAAGTGTTCAATCATCAGACGAAAGCACTTATCCATTTCTCAGTGGGTATTCATATTGCCAAACAGCTGCCGTCAATGTTTTCAAAGCAAATCCAGCAAGCGTTTCAGCAATGACACATCAGCTCTAGCACTAAGGCGAATTCCATGTACTCGGACTGAAATTCCCACCATTGACTTTCCAAGAAGTAGTCATCGAAAACTGTTACAACTCACCCTTTTTGGATATAACGACAAGGCATGCAGAAAGTTTCCATCCTAATTTTTCTTAATGGAATGATTATATTTACTTAGTTGTAGCCCCACTATCACTTTTCACCACTGTTGTTGCACGTCCCCAACACATTGTTCGGGGTTCAAATTCCGTATAGGCACTCGCCCAGACCTACCAAGTTTTCCATCTCTCCAGCATTGGTTATTGGGTGCCTTTCCTATAATAGGATGGAAGCATTCACTTGATCATCATTTAGTCAACACAGGTCATTGTGTAGGCCCAACACCCATTCAAAACACCACCACCATGCCGAAAGGAAGCTGAATGCGCGGCGCATTCACGGGAATAGTCAATGCTGAAGACTTTACCCTTCATCCTTTATTGATATTTCAGTGCCTATACTATTTGTGTTTTGATTTACCTATTTTCCACAATATTATATTCCGGTTGGCTACGGCGGGTGAGGAGGCGCTAAATATTGAACCGGTTTGAGTGAAATCTGTAACATTAGCGGTAAGATTGATTCGCAAGACTACTTGACGGCTTTTGTTGTTTTTGGCCCTCATGATGCGAACAGGTCGCACCATTCCGTCACCACTCAGAAGAGTTATTCCTGCCTCATGAAACAGTCAGTTGCAATTATTCCCAAACAGAGGTATTGTAGAAGTAAATGCCCAAAGGACCATACATGTAACAAAAGACTGAGATCACTGGCTTTATGAGGGAACGATACCTGTAAATAGCTGACGGCATTCACCTCGCTCTATGTGCTTAGATAAATTAACCAGGATGATCAAACACACTCAGGGAACCACCCAACACAAATGAAAGAATGATGATACCGAAGTTGGCTTCGTTCTAACCGGAAGACCTCTCGTTAAAAGAGAGTTGTGTGGGTTACTACAGTCCCAGGTCAAGGAGAAGCCTCGGCACTGACAACTGACTCGAAGTGCACGAATTTCATGCCATTCTCTCCTGTCCGTCCACCCGGTCAGGCGACAACAACTTTTGAAATAACTTCAGGTGACATGACACATGTCTTTCCAGTTTTCAAGGACTGCCACCGCTTGGATATGACGAAACTACAGATACGAGTTGGAAAGTAACATTTCTGAAGCGAAGCTAGAAGATCTTCGGATGAATAAAACCCATAATGCTATCTGCATACATTATGTTACTGGCAAGGGTGGTGGTTGTTAATGTGGAGGTTTGCGCTCGTATTCTTGGAACTAATTGGAACAGCTGATAGCAGTAATCACGTCGTAATCACTACAAAAAAAAATGCGGACCACTGGAGCTACCACTGAATAGCGTTAAACAAGCACGAGTATAGTAAGTAGTGCAGCTAAGCGAAGCCCATAAGGCCTACAGAATTCATAAATGTGAAATGTAAAAAATCAAAGGCAGTGGTGATCACAGGATGGTTTAGAAAGAGAATTAACTGTTAAGTAATAAATGAGAAGTAATTGAATGCCATCGGTCTCAGGAACCAATGGTTATCTGAGTATTCAGTGCATCATGGCTATGGAATTTCCCAGTCCAGAGCTCTCTTTACCCTCTGAATGACTTCAAAAACAGACCGGACCCATCAGCCTTCCAGCCCCCCCCCCCCCCCGCTTTTTTTGGGAACTGGACATCCTCAACATGTAACTTTTAACCTTGCTCACTAATCAATCCAACAAATATTATTTGGCAGAGGCTATAGCACCGTGCAATTGCAAAAAAAAGGGAAAATTTCAGGGAATTCAGAAGCATTCTGACCTTCGAGATTTTTTTATATTTGAAATTTTTAATTCATTTAGTTGATAAGCTTCCAAATCTCCCAATACTAATCAATATTGCTTACAAAAACCTTCTACGTCCGTTAGTTTTTATCACACCAGCTGCCGCTACCAACTGTCTCAACTGATTTATTCCTTACTATCCCGGGAAAATAATTTGCTTTGTGTACAGGCTTTTGCTAGGCCGATTTTTTTTAATGAGAAACGATACAATAAAATAAATAAAAACGACGAGGTCGACTCTGCCTAAAATTTTAATCTCTCCCCCTTCCTTGTCTTTCACTCAGCAAAAGCTGTCACATATTCCAACACAAAGCTTTACTGCCATTACTTGTGAGGTGACGATTGCTACAGTAAGTAAGAAAGGGTGTAAAAAAAACAGAAATTCGATAATATTTAGCAGTATTTGATGACGAATCTCGAGAAAAGTTGAAATTAGCAGAAAGCAAATACTTGTTCACGCTTAGAAGTATGTTTCCGAGGGCTTTACCAGATTTTTTTTGTTTTCCTGAAAATCTAGGCTCATGTACTGTACCTATTCCTCCTCCCCGTAATGTTATAATCTCCTTCTGGGAAAAAAGATATTTTTAAAAATTCACTTCGTTGGTAGAACTGTGCAAAAGTGGCCTTTGTTCGGAAGTTCCATGCTATCAAAAAAACATTAAAATTTCCAAAATTACTTTATAAAGCATGTAACGAAGTAATGTCGAGAGGAAAACATAAAATGGATTCAAGAGCGATTAGTGAACGAATTTCAACGAAATAAACACTTGTGGAACTCACTTTTTTAGCTCCTCGTCATTCTTAGCAGCGACGGCGTTGAATCGCTTTATAGTTTCACGTGCTGACATGCAATTGAAATGAAAGGCCGGTCGACTAGCCCACAATTATAGGGAATAAATGGGAAAAAATGCGAACAACAGCCGGTTATTTTCGGTGTGAAATGCTGAGACTCAAAGCCGGACAGCTGTTTGGCGGCCAAAGGGGAGGGAATCAGACGCNCGCCCTGAAGGCAGCACTGAAGAATCGATCTCGCATGATCGCTTGGAATGTTAGGTTGTAAAGTTTGAGATTAGGTGAATAAAAACTCGGGCTCATAGCTATGGGGAGGGGGGGGGCACTGCAGTTTCGACACTTTCGTCTTTATGACGTCGTCAAGGCAAGTGTATGTGGCACTCCCGATAAGAATCCCCACTTCTCCATCTGACATGCCTCAGCTGCCATGTGATTCCCGAAAAGACTGACTTTGAGTGCTCAAGACCCTCAAGGTTGGAAAGAACGAGCAAGTTTATGGGCTGTAAAAGGGTTTAGAGCGAAAAGCGGAAAACGACAGATTGCTTGGCCGCTCACAGATCTCTTCAAGTACACTTCGCCTACCCAGCGACCGCCCAGATCAGCACAAGGGTCGAAGCTTCTCCACTGAATGGCATCGGGAGGGAAACCGATGACCGTTGGAAATAATGTGAGCACTCTTATGGATTCCTTCATTCACTCTATCAAACATGTTGGACCAATCGGAATTTTTTTGGTGGCGACGGCTTTTTCCAAGAATAACCTAGTTAGCTGCATTTAGTGAAATCTCAGCAGCTGAACATCATGACCAGTTGCTGAGAAAAGAAAGAATGCACTCCTCTTCCATGAACTCAATCAATTGAACTTGGTAGACGTACCTGTTTGCTTGATTTTCGAGCCGATACGTATTGATTCGCACTCCAGATAACATTCTTTACTGAAAGGAAAAAGCTCAGTCTCAAAAGCTATCGATTACTTGATCATTTCCACAACTCACGTCAGTGTTTCGATGGCAAAAAGGGAGTAATAGCTATAAGACAGACTAATTACAAGTACCCTGCCTGTAACTCCGCTAAGTTTTTGATTCCGGCAAACCAAAGAAGGAAGGGGACACTCTGCTCAATTTTTTCCTGGAACAAAGCTTTGAAGTATGCAGTAGAGAATAACGAGGGAATTTCATCCCCCATCTCTCTTTCCTGGCCTACCAGGGGAAGATTTTTAGTTGAAATGGATATTTGTTAAAGGAAATTTCTTCACAGCAGATTTTTTCACTGTCGGAAACAATCGAAACGATCTTCTTAACAAAATGATGATCGTGTCCTCTCTCCTCTTCCATGGCTTGGGAAGGACGTGATAGATACTTTTTTTCCTCATCGCATACATTGTTGACCGTACCTTTCAGGCCATAGACCAGTTTTGCGGGAAGACACTTTTGCCCTTTTGACTGAGTATGTGAATTGAACCATTCATGCTTGTTCTTGCTGTTTTACTCTAATTCAGTCAAAGCAGTTGGGTATGGTCAGTTCATAGTTGTTCAATTGCAAGTTGCTGTCGAATTTGACACATTCCCTGTCATTCTCTTGACATCGAATTTTTTGATAATCGAAAGTTGCTCGAAATGGACGCTTGAAAATCAGCCTGAACACCGCGCTAAGCTGGTGCCACGGAAGAGAACGCGACACGACTCTATTGGAACTTCTACCGTTAAGCAAAGCGTTGTTTTTGTTTACGTAATTGCCTTTCAATAACAACAAAATTACGGTGATAAATGTTGTATGGAAGGTACTTTTACGCTTTTCGTTCACGTACGCTATTCTTCAGGGGTTAAAATCACCAGACCATTGGAACTGACGAGGAAAACCCATTAGTGAAGGTTGCGTGGGTTCAGGAACGAGTCATAAATATTGAAGATCTTCAAAGGATTCAACATGTAGCGTTGAGTTTAATAGCTTGAATGTTTTATATGATACATACAAGAAGAAGGGTAGTACTTGGTCGAAGCCCTCTGTGAATTATTTCCTGACCTCGGCCCGTGATTTTGCTGGGACATGTCTTCTCAGTGATCAAGTAATGGGTGCGAGCGATGGAAATTCTGGAGCCTACTCTTTCCTTTGATTTTGGAAGGGGAATCTGGTCACTTCCAACTTCTAGGAAGTGTCTCTATGCAAAGCCTACTTGGTGGACCACTGCCATATCCACATAGTCTATATAATTGATCTGTAAGAGCTGTCTTCAAGAATAGAATTGTGTAATAGTATCTTCGTTTTCGTCTTCAATGTGGACGAATCGATAGAGTGAACTTTTGCTATGCTTGGAATGGATTGCGACTGAACCATAGCATTCTACTTTCCATTGGTAGCATGCTACTATTATCCTTTTCCACGCTCGGATCACCTCTGCGTTTTAAGGACTATGGAAGATCGAAAAGAAGTAGTAACAACACATTATAAGCTTTTTTGAAAAAGGAGTTCCTGAAAGAGTGGTGGGAGTGGAATTCGGTAAAAACTGTACACAGAGGAGATTCTCATGCTCTACAAATATCTTGTGCCTGAAGGCACAAGATATTTGTAGAGCCTCACAGCGCCTCTTGGAACCCCAGTCTTCGGAAATATCTTCAAGAATTCAAATCTGGCTTCTAACAGTAGCTAAGATCTGGCCCTTTGAAAAAAAAGATGGAAATTGGTGATGGGCTGTCATTTTTCAATTCACTCGTGATCCTTTTACACAGGACGACAATTGGTTGATCACGTTCCTGAAGCAGCAGAGGAGTTTCTGATAAATGTAATATTAGCAGAAGGGACAAAGATAAGTCAACGTTCTACAAAAACTTTGGGGCCTGTTAGATGTTTTCACGGAACATAGAAAGGCCCATTACTCCAAAAGCTGTTTCTTCTCCCAGCATCCACGGGAAATATCGATAATATTTAAAATCATAATAACTAACCGATGCAGCTATAAGTATCCAAACCATCAGTTATATTGAGTATATTTTTAATGTGTTATTTTATTCATTTATTATATTATCATATTATTTATTTATTGTTTATTATGTTTATATTTTGAAAAGTCTAGGCTGGTTTTTGATAACGAAAACAGCACGAAAAAAAATTGCAAAAAGATGGCTTCGAAGCGATAGAGTATGCGAGAAGTCTGTGACAAACCATCAGCAATCAAAGATCGTTCGTATACTAATTCACCCTCGCTAACGAACAGTTTTTTTGTCAAATGTTTGCTGTCAGTATCCACCTTATAAGCTTTTTGAACAAAGATCACTCTGAACAAGCAATTCCGCAAAATGCTGAAAACTGATAAATACCATTCTCATGTTTTTCATAAAGTCATCTTTCCCCATCTGGATTGCCGTTCATATCCTCAGTATTCATCGAATAATGAACCCTAAATACGTCAGGGGAGGGTCCCTATGGTCTCTTTGCCTGGAAAGGTAAAGCAGCGGAAAACTGGACCGTTACCGAAGTTTCCGCAAGAACGGCACTCCCCTGGATGTCTAAGAAATCGAAGACGATGAGGGAGAAGTGTGCAGAGAAACCTTATTTCCATACAGAAGCAGGAGTTCATACTCCGAAATGATGTCTACAGTAAAAATGCTTTCAGCCTTTTCAAAGAGGTTTTGGCTAAAGTAAAATAAGGGTGCTTTAGCAACCTGAGCCCAAGAATCTCAAGCACCGAGTTTGGATGGTTGCAGATTCGAAGGCGCAAGAGGAACTCATGTAGCTACGTAGTTCGAACCTTTCACTCATCATGGCTTCAAATTTTAGGGCTTGATGCTTTGAGGACTCCACTTCAAGAGAAAGCACCACACTGCTGAAGTGTATCATCAGCAGTTGGCCATATCGACAAGGAATTATGAAAGAGCCATCATCGCCCAGAACAATGTCCAGGTCGAACTGTACGACAGTTGACTGAAGGGAAGAGAGCGAAATTCAGATTCATCTGCCGTATTGCCCGGACTACCACTGTGCGACCTCAACTGCTTTGGACGGGTGAAGGCACGTGTCAATAGTAATCGCCTCGACAACTGATCGGTCACTGAAAGAGACCTAAACTGGATCTTGTTTGCAGGTATGTTGAAAAGGAGTTGCTTGGTGTCCATATGTTACCTGGACGGTGGGAATATGTCATTGATAAGGATGAAGCCTGCACTATTGAGCACTAGGTAAGCTTGTCATCTATTTGCTTTATATTTTACTTGGGAAAAAGTTTGTCAACTTTTGATTGAAATGACCCCGTACTACTATGAACATTGACCGTACATAAATTCCACTTATTACAATTTTCTCCATCAGTCTACGAACTTCCGTCATTCTATTCTCTTCTGCTTCCGCGTTGACAGATGTTTTTAGGTACACTCCGGTATTTACGAGGTTTGGGTATAAAATCCGAAACGATGTGTGCAGCATTAAGCAAAACTTGTATGGGAGGATTTGTTGCTCGAAAACAATGGAGGTGTATAAACAGCTACAATTTGACTACCAAAGCAGAAAACTGAAAACTATAAATCGGCAAAAACACAGTTAGTGAATTTTCCAGAGGTTTTTCACCATTATTCAATAGCGTCTACTGCTTGCGATACACAATCTGCACCGGGAGCACCCTGTTCTCTATCAGACATTTACCACTCGTCACTTCAAGTTCAAAGATGAGCCAGGTGTTGTTTACAATATACAATTCAAGACATTTGAATTGTGTATTGTAGAACAGTACCTGGCACGTACTTGAATTTGAGCAGCTTCCAATCATCAAATAGCAATTTCCCCTGACTAGTACTAGCTGCAGACAGGAGGTGGTGTAGTGGCACTATCACATACGTTCGCCCGGATCGAATCCCTGAGGCCCACCAAGCCTTTCACTCCTTCGGGATCGGTCAATAAACACCAGACTCATCTGAGAAGATAAAACACTAAGTTGTACATAGGCTGGTCACCGCATTTCATAGCACATACGGCACATACGCATCAATACGCAACTACGATTCTGAATGGAAGTCGGATACGGGATGCATCCCTCAAACAGGATTGTTTGAAGCTCGAGTGCTTTCCCCTTTTTACTTTTATGCTAGCCCTAGTTCCAAAATCTTGAAGAACAAACTACACAACCTTGAAATCAGAGAAGGTTTCAATGGATGTGCCTCTTTAAGGCGTCACGCCGCTCCGCTGTCCATAAATAATAAGCAAATGTTGATTAATCAGGAATTCTCTTTCACAGCGTCTATTACGTACAGTCATAGTTCGTTTGGAATTCAAGCTCACTTAACTAGTTTCAGGTAACCCAGCGATGTTGGGGCTTGCCGTAAGTCATTTTATACCATGATCATGACACTTCCAATTACACGTTGTAGCATCATTATAGTTCCTCTTGACGTTGGTGGGATTGTTCGTCGAGATCGAGGCTCGCGGTGTGGATAATCTGCGACGTAGGTTTTTAGAGAGTACTACAAAACGTGTAAGCAAAAACTGCTACTCAGAGAGCTGGGTAAGTAGATAAGCAGAGACCTCAACAAGCGAGTGCCTATTCCTGATTACGAGGCGATACCAAAATAAAGTTTATTCCAAAAGGAGTTCCTTAGTGGCAACTGCTCCCTTCGATCATCGTTGTCTTGTGAGGTGCTCACCGACCGAAATTGTAATTTCATGAAGAAGTCATCCATCATTGCAGTGTTGTGATCCAGTAAACTTCCTTCCTTCATCATCGTTGAAATGATGGTTAATTCAATGGACAAGGGTGTCACAAGCCAAGATTGGATAAGGGCGATTGTGTCGAGCTCATGATTTGTTATTGATTATTCAGCTGCTTCTCAGAGGGTCTCTACCATCACTATTAACACCCACTTGATAGGCACCGATTTTTCCGTTTATGATACTTCTTCTCCAAGACTGTTTTCCTTTCAGCACTATATCCCGGAGTTTGCAACATCCTCTGTCGACAAGGTACCAAATGTGTACTGGTGGAACCGAACAACTGCTATGGATGTTCCCCTCAGGCTCAATGTGTTCAAGAGGGTAAGCTGGTTCAAGGCTAATAAGGTGGTCGTTCAGATCAGGAAATATCTAGGGGTGTTTATTCCAGAATGTACCACAACATGTATTCTGCCTTGTCCATTCAGCTACAGTTGTGCCTTAGTTAACAGCCCTTCCGCCTGGTTTGTAGCTTCGAAAATTGAGAAGTCTTCAAATATTATTGGAAAATATGAGTTTCTATCTATGCAGCTCTGAATCACTGATCTGATTCTATTTCAGTTGCCCGGTTGCTGCTTGCAGGCCACCAACATCTACACCTCAATACACCACGACCCCATCGTACACAACGAGACCCCCATATACCACAGTACCTCCTTATACCACCTTTCCTCCATATACAACGAGACCTCCATATACCACAGTACCTCCTTACACAACGAGACCGCCTTTTACATTCTGGCCATTCCCATTCAATTTCCCACTTAAGAAGTGAAGCCGAAATGCAGCATAATAGTCTTTCTGTATAAGACTCTACAAAATAATGAATAAACAGTTCAAAAATGTCTAAAAGTCTGAGTGCTAAGCGCTTACTTGGATTACTGGTAATGAATACAGCCTTTTCAGTGGTCACCCAGTGGCCTGGCAATAAGACATCACGTGGGCACCAATGCTACCAACAAAGTAGTTCGTTGGTTCCTCGCCCCTTCAACTCCGCTCTCTTCTGGCCAAAAAAAAAAGATTATATGTCGGTTCAGGGTTCCCGTCGTGACTTTTTGGCTGTGGGTGTGACTTTTTTCTAGAAAGTAGCCTAGAGGCCAGATGGTGCGTTAGTCAGTGCAGGGCGATGTTAGCGTGGATAAGGAGGAATGTTTCAACCAAGAGGTTTTTTTTCTGAATTTTCCCACGCAAAATGGGAACAGGTATTGTTTACAAGAAAAGTACTGTCGTGAATTCTTCATTATCAGATATGACATGAAAAAAACATTTCAACGCATCCGATTGAACAATGTAGAACATTGATAAACTGACAGTGACAGATGGCTCTAACTGGAAAACAAAGAGAACCGCCAAAAAAGTGCAATTTTTTTCACGACTTTTTTTCTCACTTGAGAATCGTGATTCTCGAAAATTCGTCCATTTCGTTACGCTCCCTAATCACTTTTATGGAATATACATCATTTCCGTCTTAACAAGGCCCCTACCTAATGCTGCTTCATCTTTTATAAGCATCGTCTCTCCTGGGTCTACAAAGCTCTTTTGCTTTTTTGAGAATAGAAAATTATGAAAAATTAAAAAGTTTCCTGTTCTCTCCAACTTTCAGAAAAACAGAGCGGCAGTGGAATTGAGCGGTCTGAAAAAATTCTTGAAAAAAACTCGCTCTCATCTAGTTCCACCCAGTGAAAAGTTGGGAGCAATACGATTTTGCGAATTCCATCTTGGAACAAGTTTCTCCCGACGGTGCTTCTCATTTTATTTTCATCAGTTGTTGGCCAATGCTATGAGTGACGCCTTTCCTCAATGGATAACTAACTGAATGTCTTTGACTTTACATAGACCCTTGTAGACCCACTTGTAGACTTGACGCCGACACGCATTAATTGAAGATACAAGACCCGTTCAAATCGCTTGCTGATTTTCTGAATGTTTTTCAGTCGTTATCGATGAGTGTCGATTTTTTAAAAAAATTTGATCATTGCTGATATTCGATAATATTCTATAGTTGTACGTGTTCTCTTTGTCTGTGCTATTCCGTACACATTTACATATGTTGGCTCTAAGATAAAAATTTGTAAAGTTATTGGCGCCTGTGAAGGTATAACACGCCAGAGGTGTAGTGGATCGTCCTTACCTGCAGAACTTTATGATTCCGATCAAATCCAGCAAATTCTGACCATACTGCGCTTAGATGATTGGATACTTATTCCAGTGATACATGATATATGACCGCAGTGGCCTACCTCTCCGAAATGCCGCGGCTAACAGAAGTTCTAACAACTAGTTGCTACTTTAGATTATTAATTTTACATTTTTTGGTGAGGTTCTCTTTCCGTCTCTCAAGATTTGCCATTCCCTGACACCTGCTACCTTATAAAATGGCAAAATAGTAGTTAAACCATCATTCGTCAGACCTTCTTTGTCGTCTTTTTTCAAATGACAGTACCGTCAACACTTGTTTTCATGGATCTTCATATATGGAAAGATAACACGTTGGTGTCTTATCTAGCCTTGATTCAGGGACATCTTTACTCTTGAGAGAACTCAGCGGTTTAACTAACTTCTCAGGGCTCCATGCTCAGAGAACAGGCTGAACGACGTCCTCTGACGAAAGTTAAGACAACACTTCACCCCCACCTGGAAGTAGAACACTGCCCATATTTGCTTCCTTTCTAGTGTGAATAAGCCCCGAGGTGCGCCAGTGATCTTCGAGCGTAGACCTTCAAGAAATACGGTATCGTCTTCGGGAGCACATGTATGCCACTCTCATCATTATATGTACGAGGCTGTGATGGTGAAGGTTCATGTGATCTATCATATTGTATAGGTTCTGTCTTGCTGGCCTGTCTGTGTCTAGCATGTCATGTAGGTGGGATGCTCGCCTTCAAGGCACAGTTGACGTTACAGTACCCGCCCTTTTTTCGTTCTTTCTTCATACCTAGTTCAGCTTACACTTTTAGAAAAAAGATTGTCGCATAGTTCGACTCAGCTTGTCGAGCTCTACAAAGTGGTGAAGTTATGAATTTCGCCCACCTCGGTGCAAACCACCTCAGTGCAAGACCCGCCCATTTTGGAGATTTGACCACATCTCCTTGTTATATATAATCTCCTATACCAACCATCCACTTTTCTCAAGCGCGGTAAAGCGTTTTTGAAGAGAGTTATGAATTTTTGTTCTCAGCCCGCCAACCTCGGTGCAAACCCAGACCACTTTGGAGATTTGTTAGCATATCTTCTGTACCCCATGGCTTCAATTACCGCTTCAGTCTCAACGGTGTCAAAGGCTTTCTTCAAGTCGATAAACGTAAGACATAGCGGCATTTTGTACTCTCGCGATA
>UZAF01018078.1:18726-34656 GCA_900617895.1 Haemonchus placei | reverse complement strand
CATTGTAGAGGTCAGGAGAGTACATTAAAAGTCGTGCATCTAAAAAAATTACTTCAAAAAACAAAATAAAATAAGTTCATTTGCCGTTGGATTGTGCCTAATAGCATACAGAAGCAGCATGATAAATGGAGGCAACGGTTGACAACCTTGTTCTCCCAGTGCTTTGGAGAAGAATTGAGCGGCTTCATCGCCACAGTCGAGGCCATCAGCAAGTAAGTTGGATTGGAAGCTGAAATGGTACCAAAGATCATAAGGCTAAGGAAACGTTTAACATTGGAACGTGTAAAACAGATACGGGAATGATGGACATTCTCTTCAGATATGAATATGAAGAAGAATTCATAAACACTGATGAATATAAAGGGGAATCCGTAAATACTGATGTAGTCATGTACATAGACGGGGACTTATTTGCTAAAAATATTCTGATAAAAATAATTTCAATACACTGAACGATGCGCTTCCCCCGTTTCTCTGGCCACTAACCCAAACACAGTCTTAAGGAATGTTGGGGCAGCGGTTCTATCGGAGAGAGGTGAAGTTCGGAATGAGCCGTCTTTTAATTCATTTTGAATATTCGTATTTTTTGAAGTTTTTCTTATGGTTCCATAAGTTCTACTGATTCCTATTTGCTGCACTTTACCTATGAAAAAAAAAACAACCTCACCCCTCATTCTGGGTTAATCCATAAACATCTCGAGGTGATAGGACCGTGTCAACTCAGGAAGGAAATGGTTGGGTGCTAGAGATGTCGCTGCTCACGGTACGTTCAGAATCCACTTGTAACTACTGAGTGTTCTACCCTCTAGGATTTCCTCAATTCCTGAGTCACATAGAGGCTGGGCTCTATGACTGAGTGAAACAAAGCATTTACCGCATACATCCATGTGTTCAATGAGTATTCAATGAAATTTTGCAGAGATGTACCTTTGGGAAAATAGCAAGAGTAGTAGTCCGCACGTGAAATGCACGAAGCCACGCAGGGAGTGTCATAAAAATTCCGAAAACTGATAAGGTTTATGGGAACAGTGATTTTTCTCCAATAATTCATTCCGAAAGCTTGATTTGTCGTTAACATCTGAGGCAAGCTTACAAGGTAACAGAAAATGGAAAAGGAGCTTTTGTAGTGGGTCGCGGGAATTGATCCGGGAGGAAGTAAACATGTTCATCGGTGAGGTCTATTAACTTGATCCACCCATTCGCTTCTCAGTGAACCATCTTCACAACAGCTCCTATAACCTCAATCGTCCTACGGAATGACTTGCGAATGCCAGCCAGTGTAGACTATGCCCTTTTTGGGTCCCGGGACTTTCGTGCCATCAACACCTCCACTTTGCACTAACTTTATTTAACGTTCATTAAAACGGAAATGATGCCAGTGACTCACGTTGCCCTTCTAATAACCTTCTCCTGACGTACTTTTTCAATATCCACTCTTAGAGTGCTTCCGTCACTTGTCTTCACTTTGAGACTGACGTACTTTTTCAATATCCACTCTTAGAGTGCTTCCGTCACTTGTCTTCACATTAAGAAAGAGTGCTTCCGTCACTTGTCTTCACATTAAGAATGCCATCATGAACTTCACATTCAATTGTGACCATCATCGGTTTTACGGAACTGTTGTAGAATCTGGAAAAAAAACATCCTACACTCAATTATGTTTCAACGATTGTGAAACAAAGTGAAACTCCCAGCACCTGCCACTCTTCCCGTCAATGACGACGAACTGGCGATCACGATTTTCTCCAGACACCGCTCCCTCTTTATCACAGAAAAACGAGAAAACCTATATAAAGAAGGATTAGGCAGTTTTCAACTTCTCAAGGAATGCTCTCGAACGACTGACGCTGATTCCTTTGCATGACTTCACTGGGTATACGTAGAGATCCTTAATAATGCCAACTGGAACCATTTCTGAAGAAGTTGAGCGAATATATTTCCACAAACGATAAGCTGCCTGGAAACACGAAACCCTGCCATAGGTTGCTATCCTTAGATCAAGGAATATTTGAAAATAAAGGTCACGTTGAACTAACCGCGCATGCTAAAACGGAAGCCCCAAGTGTGCCGATAAAAGTGGTCTTATCCTTCATAATTATCTGAAACTTCAAGTACACCACAAGCTGAACATTCGAATCAACTTTGTGTAAAAGAATATAATCATCTGCAGTACGAGCAAGTGATGGCCATACAAGAACAATGTGATGCTATCAAACAGATAACCGGTTGGTTAGTCTTTCTGTGAACGTTGTGAACGTGGTAACTAATTTGTCATCTCAAGTGAATACGAAGGGTCGTCCCGTTTTTCAGTTAACCGATAACCGCAAAGATATAATGAAGCTCTTTGGAAAGATTCCAAAGGGAAGTCTATCGGAGCGTATTACTTAAGGCGGCAGCAAAATCGTGGAAAGCAAAGAAGGAATAATTCAAACATAGATAATAGCAGGCTGCTACCATTTCTCTTACCCCTATCCTAAGGGCTGACAGAAGTGGTGTCGAAGGAATGAACTGAATGGTCCAATTGCTTTGCTCTGGTTCTGGTCGAAGGATCACTATTAAAACCACAAATAAAAAGATCCATTAACGTCATTCATTGACCGAATTCGTCAAACAAATTGCACTGGTACCTCGGAAATTTACGGTGAAATATCCCGACCAGTGGTTTAGCGTTTCGATATTATATAATTTCCCTGATGATGGCCGAAATCTTGAATATCAGGATCCCTAAGTTGTAAATTGTATGCACATGGAATCTCTTTTCATTTTTCCCTTCCTCACATTTTCATACACCTTCGTTGCGGTAGCAGATTTCGCTGAAAGCAAACTTATTGACGTCTGCAGTTTTTCGCAGTATATGCGCGTTTTTCTCCTTTACTGTTTTGGGCATTAGTACATTTTGGACATTGCAGAAAGGAAAGAAGTGCTAGAAGGCAGGTCCAAGCCCTTTGGGATATCTGGAACATGATCAGAATGCANGTTAGTAGTGGTAAACATTCACAATACACCCACGCTACACATATCGAAATTTCGCATGATTACATCAATTAGGAAAGGAGTTACGACTGAAAAGTGCAACTGAAGAAGCATTTGGCCGAAGTCTTTTGAGCGCTACTCTATACCACAGCCAGATGAAACCTTTGAAATAAAGGCGAGAATTTCATTGCCTTTAGTATTCGTGGAGAAGCACTCAATACTTACATTCTAAAGGTGATTGCTTTGAAGTAGGAAAGTTAGTACTAGGTAAAGTTTTCTTGCACACTCACCTAATTGGCAATCAAAGTCGTCGCGAAGATTTTAAGATTTTTAAATGCGCCAAAGGAGTCGTAATTATATCTTTGTTATTCTTCTCCTTCACCCAAAAGGCGTGGCCCATTCTCAAATACAAAAATACATGAAGCATCTTTCAAATAGGCTCCTCGGGAGTAATCTGCGGATCTCCTTCCTAGAGGGTTCTCTCTCGCCAACGGATCCCAGCCGGTCAGCAACGAGGCTACGTAGGACGTTCTCGTGTGACGGATAGTCGCCAAAAGTCGCCAGTTCTCGCCCTGAGAGACAGGCGGATTCAGGGATAGACTCCCTGTTTCTGTTGTGCTGGCCGATATACTCTCTGTTTCTCGCAGGTGCATCCATACATACGCGTGTGGAGAGTTCGTGGGTGCAGTTGGTATCGTGCACATCACTCAGCTAAAAGCTCGCATTCGAGAGACTGTGAAGTATCTGGGACACGATTCGGGGCCGCCTCCAAAAACAAAGCTCCACGTTCATTTCAAAACAGCCTAGCTAGCAGCCATAGTCAATCCAGCCCCCACGCTAGAGCCTGGCAAGCTACTCATTGGGTTCACATTTGCCAAAAGCAGGTGTAAATCAACCTCATCCTCCTAAGACTAAGGGAACCCACGATACGGCAGCGTTGGTTGGACCGTTCAGAAGAGGCAGCTAAAATTTAAGAGTCAAAACAGGCGGCCCACAAAAGGAGAGGGACCGAGATGGCGATGAAGGAAGCAGGGTGTTGGAGAGGGTTCAGTACAATCGGTCATATCCACACTCGTACAAGACTCATTGACTCATTTCGGGAGTCCAATATGCCGTTATGTCTGTCTGTTCATCTATTCAAATAAATCCTTTGATACTGTCGAGACAGAAGCGGTATTTGAAACCCTAGGTAACAAGAGCTCAACACATAAGGATGCTTCGTGAGCTCTACAACAATCTCACCACCAGGATTTCACCATTTTACAAGAAAGTCATTATCAACGTGAAGAGAGGTGTCCATACCATTTCGCCCAAACTTTTCAGTGCTGCTCACGAAAATATCATGCGTGATTTGGAATGGGAAGACTCGGAAGTGAAGGTCGACGGCGGCTACCTACATCACCTCAGCTTTTCAGACGACATTGTGCTTAAAACACAAGGCATCAAACAAGCGGAGCGAATGCTGGCCGAGTTGGACAGTGAATAAGGGTAGATCGGCTTGAGACTGAACCTAACGAAGGCCGGATTGGTTCTTGACGCTCTTTTTACGCTATGCGAACGAATATCTCTATATACTCTAGCTACGTTGAACGACCTAGCTCTGAAACTGAGCAGAAGGGAACGCGCCCTGGGGAGCATTCAAAATCATCGAGGGAGTCGTGAGGAAGACAAAGCACATCGGGCTCCGCGCTTACCTTTTTGACACTGCTGTCCTTCCTGCTTTGACATACGCGTCGGAGACTTAGACTCTCTCTACTCAACGCGCTTTGAAAAGGACGATGCATGAAATTACTCTGCACACGCAAGTGCAGAAGGGGATCCGGAGCTCCGAGCTCCGTCATCGAACGAAGGTCAGGTGGGCCGGACACGCTATGCGGCATAGTGGTGACCGTTGGACCAGGGCGGTTACTGACTGGATCGCTTGGGAGTTCAAGCGAACATCAGGACGGCCGCTAACGCGATGGTCGGACTTCTTCACAAAGGCTCTGAAAGGAATGCTGAGACTCGTGTCCCTGAAGGGAAGACGATCCACTGGCTCGTGACAGGGGTGAATGGAGACGTTACTGGCGCTCGCTCGAGGAAATTCATGTTCAGCGGGACGACAGGTCAGGTGATAGGTGATACTGCAGTAATAAAGGAGAGTCTACACTCTTGGTTTCATTGATTCGTAATTGGCTTGTACTGGGAACTGTAGAGCTGATCTACTTTCGAATTATGTTCCTGAATTATGGTACTTTTAGAGTGTTGTTTGAATGAGCAGATGTTGAGGGTAAGGGTGGTCGGGAAAACATATTTCGCACCTTTGCTTTCTATGGTATTGGCTCTCCTTCCTCGGTCAACCAGCAGCACTTGAAAGATGAATCTGTTGTTTCCAGTTACTAACCTCTGCTTTAACAGCACATGCTTATGCTTCAGAAAATCGCTCTCCACATGTATGGAGACAAATGACGTGGTTGAGCATTCTTCAGAGTATTTGTTGTTTTTTCTACCGACGAAGATCGAAATCCAGTACAGTGAGGGATAAGTAATGATTTGATTGCCGCGTTCCAGATTACGCTTCATATGCCAAGAATATTTATTGACACTGCGAATGATAGAGCCCATCTTCAAATTTTGGACAAAATCGCATGCTCCAGACTCGATGACAGCAGGTCACGCATCAGAAGGCGGACTTTTTATATCGAGCGTAAACGATTTGTCCCACACAAACATATCCCTGTAAGCAAATCGTTCAAATAATCACGAACTTGTAATCAAATATCAAACCGACCGGTCGATCGACACCAACATTCACCCCAAATAATGGTGAATCTTTAAAACACTTGCGCATCTTGCCTTCTGGAGCTAAACGAAACCTGCAAAAAGCACGGTGAACTGTTTACCTGAAGTGATTAAAAAGGCCACTGCTTTCTGGACTAAACCCACTCTCGCAATTTTTTCAATGGCTGCACATTGCTATCTTTCACACCAGTCTCTGGATCGACAGTGATTGCAAGGCATCTGAAGATATATCGTGTATAATTCCAGAAAAATAGAAGTATAAGCAAAGATTCACCTGAAACATGGTCTGAAGCACTGCAAACGGACATCGCCTATTTGTAAATCCAACCATTTATCTTCATCCCATGCTGGGCATTCATCTATCACCATAACAGGCCGAAATTGAAGTGTGTCTACCTGTAACTTGTAAACTAATCACTTATAAGCAAACGGCGTTGCTGGCCAGAGGGGCTGCAGTGTTTTCCAAAAGACGACTGGTAATTTTTTTGGTGGGAAGGAGACACGTAATCGTGGATATCACGTCACTATGACACCTCTTCTGAGTCTTTAGCACTCACCTTTTTCTCCAATTTCGAATTCAGGTCGTCTAGAGATCCCTGTGTCGTTATCATCAATGGTGACGTGTTCTCAAAAGCACTCTGAAAGCAAGCTTCTCGGAATCATCATAAGTACAGAGGCATTGCAAGGCTTTGATAAAACTCATTCAATAAGTCACAGAAAAAAATCCCTTAAACTTGCGATATCATTCAAGGTCTAATAGGGTCGGAATAGCAGACCACAAGCCGGCCTCTGGACATATCTTTTATTCTTTTCAAACCGTATGTAGAATCTAGATGTCTGTATGTATAGCTATGGTGTAAATTACTACAATGGACAGTGCTATAACATCACCACCACCACCGCCCTCACTAGATTCGCGAAATGAGTGAGCCACATCTTTCAAGTATGCTGAGGAAGCAGATGCTCGTACTGTCACTGGACAGGACTGCATAGCTAGGTCTCGGTGTTACGCTAGGCAAAAGGTTTGGGAAAAAGTTGTTTGAGTAGGAGCATATACGAAAACTCAGATATGGAGCCTTCTTAAACGGTCTGCATATGCCGAGATAACAAATCTTACAACTCTAGATCTCAAATTTGGTATCTATTTCGTTAAATGAGCAATGCTCGGGTCTGCTTTCCCAATTTTTTGTGTTCCCTACCTTACCATATGCCTTAACTACTTCACACAGATAGATTTGCTCGACATCACGATTTTTATGTGCTCTCTAGTTTCTAGAGTTTTCAGATTCTATTTTACAAATGTACTAAAAATATTACCCCACTTCCGATATTTTTTTTTAAATTATCGATCCCTCTTCAACTTGAAAATTGCCTCTGTACTAGCATTAGAACGATGAGCGAGAGGTTGGGAGCTAAGGTTATTCACTCGGCTAGCTCAACGGAGAAGTACACGGGTCCCCTGGTGCCCGCGGTGAGGTAAACAAGCTATGCAGAAAATATCGATTAATTATTTTTGATTATGCTAATTACAGGTTTAAAATAAACTTATGCCTGAGGTTAACTGATTTAGTTTGAATATACTTGGTGATTTTGTTATTTTGTTACACGTAGCATAAATTCATCAATCTGAATGTTACATCATTTTTTCAATAGCTTTCTTACAAAACGAGAATGTGACTCAGAAAAGCTTTTCAGGAGTTGTTACACATTTCTGGTAAGTACTCCTAAGCACATTCATAATCCCAAGAATCAAATCTTCTCTGAGATCTTTCATAGACTGGTTTCTGTGAGTTGCTCGACATTTGGCCAATTGACGTTCTTACAGAAACCTTTTTGAGGAATTTTCAACGAGACCGGAGGGGGGAGGGGGGTCTTGCAAGCACGAGGTCCACACGCGAAAATTTTCGAGCTGTTTCTACCATACTGTGCAAGACTTTTTTCATAGCAAGTGTGTGCCCTTAGACGAGAAGACTGTAGAGCTGAGCTCGGACATTGACGAGACAAAAGCTCTAAGGAAAAATCTGTTTTTTGTGGAGTGCGCCTGTGAAAAAAATATGGGGATGCCAGATCGTGGGCGAAGGTATTGTTGGTTCAACATGTGTTGGACCCAAGCGCTAAGTTCCAAAGTCTTCCTAATTCATGGAACTGGGTCATTTCTGTCGGTTTGCCGTATTCGTTTGGGGATTACTTGAGGGTCTTGTCATGTCTATTTAGTCAGTTTTAACACCTAAGATGTCAACTTACATCTAAGACATTACAAATTTTTTAGGACCGAAACAAGTGCACCACATCCAGTAAATCTTCTTAATGAGAAAGGCGCACTTTTTAATTGGTTTCAGTACCTACTCGACGATTCTGTGGGAGGGTGCCATCTACCGCAATATGGTAGATTTTCCACAACGGCTCAATTTCTAACAATTTTAGGAAGTTAATTTTTGAAATAAGGGTGCAAAGGGCTCATTACGAAATGGACGTCTCCTCCGGTAGCAAGCGCATTGCATGACTTTCGTGGATTGAATTAGTTGCCGACAGGTTATCAGACAGGTGGTGGAACTTCCTGCTTTCCACGGCCCAGAAATTATGTGTGAGTCGAACGAATACCACCCTACTAGACGTTCAAGTAGCTTCCACTTCACAGTTCCAAATATCGCGCATGCTTCTTAGGCAACATCGAATTTGCGAGACAGATTAGGATTTTTCCCATGGTTTAAAAGCTAGAACTATTCCAAGGAATTTCTTGGTAGCACCTTCTCCTTCCTCTTTGGCACTGTATTGTTGTTCCACCAGTCTTCTTGTGTTATACAAATCCTTTCGCTGTAGAGATCAGGAGAGTACATTAAAAGCCGTGCATCTGAAGAATCAGTTTAAAACGCAGAATAGAATAATTTCATTCGCTGCTGATTGATGGACTGTGCCTGATAGCCATAAAAGCAATGACATAAGGGCAGCATGATACCTTGTTCATCCAGTGCTTTAGAGAAGAATTCAGCGGCTTCATCGCCACAGTCGAGACCGTCAGCAAGTAAGTTTGATTGGAAGCTGAAATGCACTTAGTACCACAGATCAAACGGCTAAGGGAAAGATTAACAATGAAAAGTTCGACACAAAATTAACGGAAACGATGGAACGATGATAATTCCTTGGGGAAATGGATATAAACAAAAAATTCATGATTACTATTTAGTCAGGTGCGTTCAAATAAACTTATTTGCTACAGGCACTCCAGTAAGAATAAATTTAGCAATATCGCCAGCCTTGTTAAAGGTATTATGAAGATTTTCAACATTACAGCCGCTTTGCGCTTAATTTGGCTTACGTTTGTACGGGAACGACTCACGTTGCTCTTCTGATGACCTTCTCCTGACGAACTTTATCAATGTCCACTCTTAAAGTGCTTCCGTCACTTGTCTTCACATTGAGAACGCCATCATGAACTTCACATTCAATTGTGACCATCAGCGGCTTTACAGAACTGTTGTAGAATCTGGAAAAGAAACATCCCGCCCTCAGTCCTATGTTTCAATGACTTTGAAACAAACTGGTGCTCTCCGGACCTGCCACTCTTCCCATCAATGACGACGAATTGGCGATCACGATTTTCCCCAGACACCGCTCCCTCAGTATCGCAGTAAAATGAGAGAACCTATAAAATGAAGGATTAGGTGGTTTTCATCCTCTCAAAGAGTGCATGCAGACGGCTGACACTGATTCCTTTGCATGATTTCACAGGATATACGTAAAGCTCCCTGATAATGCCAACTGGCACCATTTCTGAAGAGCGAAGATATTTCCACCAACGATAAGCTGCCTATAAATGTTCATTCTTCTCGTAGGTCTCTATTCTTGGCTCAACAAGTATTTGGAAATGAAGGCCAGTTGAACCAACCGCACATGCCAAAACGGAAGCTCCAAGTGCGCCAATGTAAATGGTCCTATCCTTCATGTTATCTGGAATTTCAAGTACATAGTTCACATACACAAGCTGAACACCGGAATTGAACTGTGTGAAAGAGAATAGCTGCAGCATGAGTAACAGATGGGCATACAAGAACAAAGTGATGATATCCATCAGATAACCGGTTGGATAGTCTCTCTCCGAACATTGTGGACGTAGTAACTCATCTGTCATATGGCTGACTAGCGAAAGCGAAGGGTTGTCCCATTTCCTAGTTTAACGATAACATCAAAGGCAAGAATAGTGAAGCTTCAAAGGATCTATAAGGAAGAATTGAAAGAAGAGTTGTTCAACTGCAGAACAAGAAGTAACAGAAAAATCATGGAATTTAAAGAGACAATAATACAATCCCAGATGGTAACGAGCTGCCCTTAATTATCCTACCTGCACTTCAGGGATGATAGAAGCGATGTTGAGAAAATACCTGTTTCACATTTGAGCAGCAAGAGTATACACAACAATCTATTGAAAATAGTCCGATCGCTTCGAAGCATGGGTGATTCCCAATGCACTCACTCTACTGTGCAGCATTCCCTTAAGGTCAAATATGACTTTTAAAGGGTCAAAATCTTCGACGGTTAAGCTTCTGTTTATTCGTAGCTAGCGATGCAGAGTCTACTCAATGTGTGTGAATTACCTGAACAGGTGCGCGTTTACTTCCCCACCGACGGTTCGTATATCAAAGACCCATTATGAGAATCAATGTTCATGACGATGCAAGTCAGTAGCTTCAGAAAGCCCTCTACCTTGTCAAAATTTCCAAAAAACGGCAGTCTCCTACTTCAGTGATTTTCTACTCCCATCGTAAGTGAGATTGGAGATTTTGGGAGAAAGGGTTAGCTTCAAATTTTGCTTGGATTAGTTTCAACTGAAACCGATACTCCCCCAGATCAACTAAACATCCATCCTTCATCTTACCCCTCATGGCCTACCTTAAGGAGGTGGTGGGAGGGTGAGTTCTGGTTATTTTCATCCATACGGGATTTTATATTGACCGACTTGCCGCTTCACGTTTGAAACTGTGGTTATGTAGTTGCCGAGAAACTGGTGGAATGATAGCATCCTTTGCTTGAGTCTCCCGTAATCATTCGCCTGAGGCCGCGGTTGAGTTATTCCTTTACGCATTGAGTTGCACCCATAGTAAGCCCGGTACATTACACCTCTGAATTTCTACGTCCTTCACTAATTGTAAAAATTCGCTTCTAAGGGGTTAGGACAAGGCTTCTCTTGGAGAAATAACTGCTTACCAGAAGACCGGCAACCTGTTGCCCATCCACATGCTTTCCGTCTTAACCATCAGATGCCGCCATAGAAAGCAAGGAGGGCTCAACAAGCGTTGTTACAACTGAGGAACGTTTCATGCTTGTTATGAACAACAAACTTTCTGCTGTTGCAGGATACGTGGGCCGAGAGTGTTTTTCAGGAACAGACACAGCAAATACGATTGCAACGAATTTTTTATCGTTCGGCTACGACAACATACCAATCTGTCTGTACAACCATGTGAAGCCACCACACACGCTATCATCTATAAATAGAGGAGCCGGAACCAAAGCTTAGTCATGTGCAAAATGTTTCTCATCCTAACTTTTCTTGCCTGCTTTCTAGCAAATGCCGCGGCTAGAGGTATTTTGTCCTGACTTATCATAATCATTCTTAAGATTTCACACTTATACATTATTATATTAATCAGGAACAGGTTAAGCTACTTCTTAGATATAGAAGGCTCACTTGATTTAGACAAGATTCGAATTACTTATAATGTGTACTGCTGATCCCACTTCCCTGGTCCACTTAAGCCACAACGCTCATAATTGCAATTATAAATTGTATGTATTAAAATAACTTCGGTGGTTCAACTTGTGCCACTGTGCAACCAACCACGGCGCAACACCGAACTTTTATTTCCACCTCAAACTTGGGTAATTAAACACAATCTGAGGGAAGACTTGCCACAATAATAAATGGAGATCTCACCAATCGAGAACTAAAGGAAGGCACTATAATGAGAAGACACCATAAATGAGCATATGTGCAGTACAAAGAGGCTACAAAGGAATATAGAATAAGGCGCAAGGTATAATACAACGAAGCTATAAAGAAATATAGGATATAGCGCAATGTGTCATACAATGAAGCTATAAAGGAATATATGAAGCTACAAAGGGATATATGATGAGGCGCAAAATACATCGGGCGCAAGCATCTACGAAGAAGAACTAAGGTCTCGGCGCATGCCAGCGTACTTATCGGTCGCTGGCATTTGCCTCACAAGATCTAGCTGATAAGCGTTGAATACAGAACATTCCCGGCAAAACAAATCTCTAATCAGATGAGAATGTTGAAGCTCTGGGAACGATGGAACTTGAAGCCATGGGAACGATGGATTGCAAGGATCGCGGTCTAACCGCGATNCCATAAATGAGCATATGTGCAGTACAAAGAGGCTACAAAGGAATATAGAATAAGGCGCAAGGTATAATACAACGAAGCTATAAAGAAATATAGGATATAGCGCAATGTGTCATACAATGAAGCTATAAAGGAATATATGAAGCTACAAAGGGATATATGATGAGGCGCAAAATACATCGGGCGCAAGCATCTACGAAGAAGAACTAAGGTCTCGGCGCATGCCAGCGTACTTATCGGTCGCTGGCATTTGCCTCACAAGATCTAGCTGATAAGCGTTGAATACAGAACATTCCCGGCAAAACAAATCTCTAATCAGATGAGAATGTTGAAGCTCTGGGAACGATGGAACTTGAAGCCATGGGAACGATGGATTGCAAGGATCGCGGTCTAACCGCGATACTCCCGGCCCCGGAGTATTAGTCTTGGTAGTGGCGTAGATCTTCTTGTAACTGCCCGATGCGCTCCGTCGCTTCTGCTAGACTGTGGCGCGCCCTTGCCAGCCTTGTCGTTGTAACTTCACTTTCATCAGGTAGTCCACATAGCGCAGAATGATGGTCGTATTTGCCACAATGGTAGCATCGCACATAGTATTTGGGGCAACGTTTTCCTCTTCTGCAGTGCTCGAGACATTCCTCGCATGCCTCTCTTTCGTCGATCATTTGGCGGCGTACAGAAACCTCGACGACTTCGTCACAGGAGTCCGAATAGTGCCTACCGACTGCCCTGCAAAAGGCGCACGTCATGAGTTGTTCAGTGTCCGATCTTAGCGCTCCATATCCGTATCTTCTTGGTGGGCAAGTAGGCTGTCTGCGCAAATCTTTAATGATTTGTCGGAGATTGGCGCGAGACTATTCAAGCTCCTGAATCTTCTGTACTATCCGTCGGCGCATCTGAGCGTATTGTCGTCTTATGCGTGCTTGAGCGCCTTCCCGGTCCTCCTCTCTTTCTTCTACAGATGCTGCTTCTTCTGGTCTGACCTCTTCGAGGAATTCAGCGTTTTCTTGGATTGCCTCTTGCTCTTGTTCTTGCATTGCTTCATCCTCGGGCGCAGGAGAAGGGTGGCGTGAATGTTGATCCTGACGAATTGACTCTTCATCTCTTTCTTCCATCGGGATGTTCTTTTCCTCGGGTGCGGGGGTCGCACGTTGGCGCTGCTCTATGGCGGCTAAAGCTGAATCCAACGAGGACTGAAGCTGCGCTACAGCTGCTCGCATCTCCGACTGAAAATTCACACTATCTTCGCGCTGTTCGTCCGTGATTGACGCCCGAATTTCGATGATCATTTGGCGATACCGATCCAACTGCTGTAATTGATCCGCAGCCACTCTTTCGATGTCCTCCGGCTGTACTAAAAGCGCATATCCTGCTTCGTTACGCTGAGGACGGTCCATCCATGCGCGCCAGACATCCATCTTAATGACTCTTGTGGCGCATAAAAGTGAAGGAACGGTGAAGAAGGTGCGGAGTTGCGATCGAATAAAGGCTATCTCAACTCGTAGTTTCTCGGCTTGGAGCTCCAGTAACGCAGATTCATGCAGTCGGTTCTCATAGCTATCCTTAGACTGGCGCAGCGCACGAATCCTGTTGTCCAATTCCGTCGTTCTGGTTGTGCGGGAATGGAATTCGTGGCAGAGGTCAATGATGTTGCTGTAGAGGCGCTGTGGATCTGGAAGCGGCAGGGCTCGGTGTAGTTCTCTCAGTTCTTGTGTTTTGTTGTCCAGTTCTTGACGGAAGCGGTACAGTTCTTCCTTTACGCTTCGGAAATCATGGCGCAAGTCTTCCATTGTCTGAAAGAAAGGGTTAAAAGATGTTTCTCCGTTGTTTTGTAACTAGATAATGACTAGGGCGAGGCGCATCTTGATCGTCTATTGATTTGTTGATGACTAAGAGTTTTATGGCGGCGCACTCTGACTACTTTGAGGTTGTTTATTGATTATTGATGACTAAGCGCTATACGGCGGCGCACTCTAATTTGACTACTTCGTGGTTGTTTATTGATTATTGATGACTAAGCGCTCTTCTTGCCGTTCGCTGGTCGATGCGTACATCGATCTTTGGCGACGCCTGCTAATACAAAGAGCGTGCGCAATGGAAAACAGCTGATTGCCCACACTGTACGCAATGTCCAGACAAGAAGGCGCAATCCCACGGAACTTATACACACATAAGATATCAGTAGGGCTATTGCCACTGCTATAATCGCTAATAATAAGGTTTTGTACCATGTGAAAATGACATCAAAGATGTGGCCAAAGTCGGGCCAGTGGAATTCATGGTAAACTTTGTTGTGATGAGCCCGGGAATATTGAATCATGCGCGTCTCGGACTGACGGTTTCGGATCTGGTGCAGATGATGGTCCTGGTTTCATCGAGTCTTCTATTGGTGATGCAGGTCTTGATGTCTTATAAATTGTGAAAAGGTCGTCAAAGCATTCGTAGTCTCTTGACTTGAGTCGTTTCATAAAATCACCACGAACCTTTGATTGAAACTCTTTGTAACCTGGCCATGTGTATTTAGTGTAGTTGGTCACATAAGGAGTTCTGTGTTCTTCGGTCAACATCTTTTTGCCGGCAACGTACTCTCCTGCGGAGTATCCTGCAAAATTACAAAAATGAACCACAATAACGTCCGCAAGCTGCGCGTAAGTAATTGGCAGATCAATCGAATGAGTAGCAGCCATGAAGAGGATTGGGCCTGTTAGTTGGAACTTGTCCAATTCCTCTCCTTCGATAGCAGGCGGAAATTCTTTGCTTGATGTGTTGAGACACAATTTGTCTTCGTCCCAATCAATATCTGTGACAGAAGATGTTGTTGTTCCCGACCCCGCGGTATGTTGGATTCCTCTAAACACAGGATGTTCTTTCGCGATCAAGTCCTTTTTCTTTTGCGAAAAATTCAGAGTCTCACGGACCTTATTGAGGTCGTCCTCACTATAGGTATACGATTGCGAATTCATGCCTGGGGTCGGGTCTCTCTCCAGGGACGTGTCCATTTGTTGCCCTGTGAGCAAATAACCAAGTTTGGACGGAACAAGTTGTAGTCCGGATGGTAGAGTATAGCGAGGACTAGGAACATCAAGGAAATTCCATAGCTGATCGCATCCTAATAGAATTTGAGGTTTCGAAGATTGCTCACATCCTTTTTTAGACAATGCGATTTTGTGCCGCGCAATGTATTCCAGGTCCGCGTTACTTAGGTGCGCGGTTCTTCCTTTTGCGGTCAGGACAGGCGTAGTGTAGAGGCGCAGAACATGTTTCACACCAATCTGGTCCCACAGGTCTAACATAGTTACTCCACATGTGGTCTGCCTGGGTGTTTCTGTACCAAAGGTGTACATATTGAAGTTCTTCTGCGCATCACAAACCAGTCCCAGATCTCCAGCGAGCCTTTCACAGATGAAGGATTGGTCAGCACCTGTGTCTAGTAATATCTCTACGTTTTTCCAGAGGTCCCTCTTTTGGTCTCTAACTCGAGCTACTCCTGTTAATAGGAAAACATTGCTTCCCTTACTAGGAATGTTTTCGTTCTTCATGGCGGAGAGAACCATTCTTTGGCTATTCTCCTCGTCGCAAGCCACTGCTTCTTTGTTATCGCAAGAAGCTGTCTCGAGCAAGTGTGCCTGCGCTGGCTTTGCTTTCTTCAGTGGTGATTGTTTCGTTGTTTTCGGGGCGCTTCTCTGCGCAGTAGAGGTAGCTGATGGCGCTTGCACGTGTGTCCTTCTCTCGTATGGCGGCTGAGTCTGAGCACCTTGTGTTGACTGGCAGCGTTGTGGACAGAGCGTGTAATGATGCTCCTCCCATTGCAC
>UZAF01018077.1:8140-24035 GCA_900617895.1 Haemonchus placei | reverse complement strand
TGCTTTGCCTTTGTCAGTGGAGAAATTCGGCACGTATGGGACGTCTAAGCACTTGGTGTAATAGTTCGCCTTTACTTGTAGCATAGCGAACCACAATGGTCACCAACTCCGGCAATAATAGTAACCAGAACTCACAGGACGTCTGAAAACCCGGTGTAATAGTGTTCTTTAGAATTAGTGCGAAGGTGCAGTTATTCTGAACTGAGCCTTTGAATGATGCTAATCTTGCGCAAGAAGCTGGACTTGTGGGGAAACTGGCCCTTAGGGATCTATCTAAATGAGAGCACAGGCAAACTCGCAAGAAGGCCTTCCTCCCTAACTCCAGCCCCTACCCTCCCTTTCCTGATACCCAAGCACAAGATGAGATCATGTCATGGTGTTTACAGTCGTGAAGCATAAGGGGCATAAGGTGGATTGCGCATTTTCGTGCCCTCGCCTGCGCTCTCTCAGCACAACAGTACCTTTCAGCAAACAAGCAAAATTTCGCCAAAGTTGCTGTTCATCTTCTATTTAGGCTTCAACAATAGAACTCCACTGCAAAGGATCGGTTCAGACATCCTTGACTCAATGACCACGAGGGAAGACAAAAGTATGCATTTGTCTAATCAGCACAAACGATATATGGTGTCGAAGTGGAGAGGCATTTGTAGGAGAAAAGGGAGTGAAATATCCAAAAGAGAAATGAAATTAACTAAAAAACAAGTGGACCTAAATAATATTACGGCCTAGAAATCGGAAAATCGGAGCTGCCTTTTTTTCTTGAAGCTACAGGCATTTGGCTAGGGCCACTACATCAATGATGTCTGGAGCCACAAATTTGAAATGCCTAACTAAGTATGTACCGAATATCGCAACATTCATGAGAAAAATATACAATTAGCACTTGAGACATTCGGCTCAGTAAATGAACGGCGACGTGGCCTTCGAGCAAAGAAAGTGCGCTCCAATCGGTGCGCTCTTTCTCTGCACCCTCCTCTTCTCTCACCACCCCGCCCACTCGAAAAGATATATAAGGGAGGCGCCGGTGTCTTAATTGATAGCTTTTTTGATACTCACCTTGCTGAAAGGGATTATAGACACAAAGTAACAAAGTAGAGGTTGTGTCAGTGATGTGTTGGTTAGCGTGAAGCAGTGGGATTAGGTCTATGAGGTAGGTAAGATGTGCGTGCATTTTTCGCGTACATCTTAAAGCATGGAAAATACTAAAACCGGTTTACTACAAGTCAAAACAGAACACTTTGTCGGGATTGAGCAGTAGAAATCATTACGTAAACGCTAAGAGTAGGCAAATTAATTGGAAAAAAATCAGGTAAGTGAAGGTACTCGAGGCAAGGGCAAGGAGGGCTAGCAATAGTTTTGACTCGCTAAATGACGGGAAAAAGGAACTGGGCGGGTTTTGCACTTCTAAAGCTGAGCCAAGAGTCATGGGACTCAAAAGGGTCGCCGATACTAGGCCACCGCGCGCATGGTTCCGAGTTGACCTAAATAGTTCAAAAAACAGAAGTGCTCTGACGAACTTTCAAGCTACTAGTGGGACTTACGGATGGGATGGGATGAGCCTAAATCAATGAAAACCTTCATAATTGCCCTCACTCAATCTCCTCAAAATCTTCTGATCGAAGAAATGTCAACGACCTTATGATGGCATTCAAAATCCTCACTAATAGGGCTTCGGTCAACCCTGAAAAATTTTTCACGCTGAACCATTTAAGAACACGCGGTTGCGGGATAAAAATCAGGTTTCCAACTGTGAAAACGCAGGTTCGAGCTAAATACTTCTCAGTCAGAGTTGTACCTCCTCTCAGAAAATGTTTAAGGAGAATTTTTTGCGCTTTTCTCTGAAAGCCTTTAAAGTTTTAGCAAAAAAGTCGGTTACTGCAGAGGTTTCCTCTATTTCCCATAATAAATCCCAGCGAATTCCGTTTTTACTTCTTACATTGTCTTGTTCAACCTCATTGTTGTTATATTACGCCTTTTCTTCTTTTTATTTAAGTATTATTCATTCAGGGAGTTGTTATGTTTGTGAGGTTTTCGTTTCTCGCAGTTTTGTTATACCCACGTGGACTTTGTTCACGTCAATCGATAAAGATAAAGATAAAATCTGCCCCCTCATCTGTATGGATTGAGCCTCAGTATTCCCGTATGTACAGTTTCCCTGATGTTGTATGTATGTTTCGTTGTGAACTTGGCAACGGTCGGGAGACGCCACTTTTTCTTGTGCCACCTGCGTATCAACGTATTTATTACCTAAAACTGAAACGACAGTATAACAACGATGCGAGGGCTTGTAATAATTAAATTCAAGTAAATTTCATGGTTCAAGTTGTACGCAAGAGGTGTAAACGCACACATCATAGGCCTAATCGCACTGCTTCACACCAACCAACACATCACTGACACACCCTCTTCTTCGTTGTTTTGGGTCTTTCACTCTCGAGGAGAACGAGGAAATGACTAACCACTGACCAACTCCTTCCCTCCTTTATATACCTTTTCGAGGGGCGGGAGGCGAGAGAGGAAGAGAGCGCAGAGAAGCAGCCACCGATTGGAGCGCACTTTCTTCATTAGATCGGCCTCGTCGCCGTCCATTTACTGGACGGTACAACTTGAATGCTGATTATATTTTTTCTCACGGGTATTGTGATATACGGTAAATAGTGAGTGGGGCTTTCATATTTGTGGCTCCAGACATTATTGAAGTATAGGCATTAATGAATTGCAGCGTCAGAGCCTCTATCGAATCAGCCCAACTATACACTGTGTTAAAGTGAATGCTCGTCTGGAATTGAAGGCTGAGCTGATGATTCATAAGAGTGAGGGCTAAAAAAGGAAACTATGAAATTAATAGAGTTATCAGGGCAGTAGAGGATAATGCAAGGGTAAGTGTAACTACATGGAAAACCTGCAGAAAAGCACCGTTCAAATGCCCGCAACTCCAAATCACAAAGGCTGTTGTGACTTCCTAGGCTATACTGTTACTTGAGCCCTCTTTTTTGAAATGATTTCATTTCTCATCAGGACATTTCACCGCTTTTTCCCTATAAGTGCCTCTTCACTTCAACACCATATATTGTTGTACTCATTAGATAAAGCATGATTTTCCTCCCCTCGTCGCCATTGAGCCAAGGATATCTGAAACAATCTTTTGCATGATTTTGGGCTAACACAGTGGAGTTCTTTTGTTAGAGCCCAAATAGAAGATGAGCAGCGAGATCGGTAAAATGTTTGCTTCGTGCAAAAAGTTGGAGTGTAAAAGGATTCGATCAACAAGATATTATTTTGCTGAGAGAGCGTAGGCGAAGGCACGAAAATGCGCGATCCACCTTATGCCCTTATGCTTCACGACGGTAAATACCATGGCATGATCTCGTCTTGTGTTTGGGAATCAGGAAAGGGGGGGGGGTGAGGAGTTAGTTCCTACCAGATTTTCCAATATTTAAGGATCTTCCTCATGGCATCGATTGAGGATTATTAACGTATTAGAGATCTGAGCTGATACATCGTAATGGTGAGGGCTAAAAACAGGAAACTTTGAAAAGGATAGAATTATTAGAGCAATAGGGGATAATGTAAAGGTCAGGCGAGGGAAATCTACGGAAGACACCGTTCTCAAATTCACAAATGCTGGCAAACTAGGATAGATATTCCTGCTATAATTCCATAGAATACACCATCTTCGGGTCCACTTGTTTTCAGTCGATTTTATTTCTTCTGTGGACGTTTCACAGCTTTTTTTTTACTCCAAGTGCCCCTTCATTCCACCAACATATTAATGCACCGACTGAATGAGGATTTTCTCTGCCCTCCCTCATTGCCAGTAACTCAGAATCTCCCACTAAATCTCCCACTTCATGGCACGCTCCTTTTTTGAACCCTCCCCCTCCATCACACCCTACATAAGCACGCCAACTCGAAGCAAGGTAAAAAGGGCCGCTGCAGTGCCCTCGATCGATACCATGCGAAAGATCCTCAAATATTGGGAAATCTGACATGAACTAAAGAAAATAAGCGGTGGAACCGTACGTCATGCGGAGAAGAACCATGATTTCCTGACTGCTAAACTTACCCTTTTCTTCGAAGGACGTATGTTTCATGAAATTTTCTGTTTTGCTACTCATTGTCAGTTTCTTTTTTGCTTTGCCTCTGTCAGTGGCGAAATTCGGCACTTATAGGACGGCTGAGCGCTTGATGTAATAGTTCGCCTTTACTTGTAGCATAGCGAACCACAATGGTCATCAACTCCGGCAATAATAGTGATCAGGACTGATAGGACATCTGAAAACCTGGTGTAATAGAGTGCCTGAGAATTAGGGCAAAGTTGCAGTTATTCTGAACTGTGCTTTTGAATGATGCTAATCTTGCGCAAGAAGCTGGACTTGTGGGGAAACTGGCCCTTAGGGATCTATCCAAATGTGAGCACAGGCAAACTCGCAAGAACGCCTTCCTCCCTAGCTCCACCCCCTCCCTTCCCTTTCCTGTTTCTCAAGCACAAGATGAGATCATTTCGTGGTGTTTACCGTCGTGAAGCATCCTACTATAGATAACGCGCTAAGTGTGTCTGTCGGAACTCCGCCCACAGGAGGCGGGGTTTGTGCGAAATAAATGTTTGAGTGGAAAGCCATAACTTCTGTCCCCGTGGGCCTAATGCGCTCAAACTTGGTAGGAGTACAGGCGGTACGATAGAAACACTAGTAGTGGGTGGCGGGGCCGGTTTCACCCATAGGAGGCGGGGTTTATGCGGAAAATCATAACTTCAGTCCCCGTAGACCTAGAGCGTCCAAATTTGGTAGGAGTACCCCAGATGGGATGGGAACGCTTATAATGGGTAGCAGGATTGGGTTCCGCCCACAAGGGGTGGGATTTGTGTGGGAAACTTAAGCTTGGCCCCAGAAAGTTCAAATTCGCTACGAGTACAGGCGGCAGGATGGTAACACTCATGGTGGGTTGCAGGACCGGACTCCGCCCACAAAGGGCGAGATTTGTGTGAAAAACTTAGACTTGAACCGAGAGCGCTCATATTCGATTAAAATACAGGCGGCAGGATAGGAGCACCTATGTCGGGCGGCAGGACTTGACTTCGCTCACAGGAGGCGAGGCGTGAGCAAAAAAGTGTTAATGTAGACTTTAAGCGAAACCTTGAAAGCAAGGTTGAATAAGTCGCAAATGAATCGAGTTACTCAAACACACAGAGCCTAAGGAGCTCTGTTCGTTGCGGACGGGGCGCGCACAGATTGTGTTGTGTGTTTGTGTTTGGCCGGGAATGAATAACTCCTGTTCTCATTTCCAGAAGCCTTCAAATTTGATAAAAGTGTAGGCGGGGGAGCCATTTTAACACGCGAAGGAGGGGAGCCCGGCGGCGTTAGCCGGGAGAGCCGGTTTACGCATAGCAAATTTCACAAAGGAAGGTGGAGCGCCCGGCGCTAGCCGGGTGGCCCGACTGTGTTCAATACCAACACTGCTACGATGAACTCGACCATTACCTTCAAGTAGAAAAGTAGAAAGAAAGTTCAAACCCGACCATTACCTTTCGCCACGCAATTTGTCGCGCGCACCCAGAATCGCACGAATCGCAACACACCCCATTAACCCCTACAGCTCCAATTACGGTACTTATTTCAAAGTTCCCTTTTTTAGCCCCCGCTCCCATGATGTATAAGCTCAGTTCCCTCATTTCCAAATGCCTATTCACTTTAACACATGTATGATTGCGCTAATTTGATAAAGGGTCCAACACTCATTTCTGAACGCCACCCACTAAGTCAATAAAGTCCGAAGGCAGAATATGAATAGCCAACAACCAAATATTGTATACCAAGTACGTCCGTGAGAAAAATAGACATTAAGCGCTCATGGCATTCAGTCCAGTTAAGGAACGGCGGTGGGTGGAGTGCAGTGGGATTGAAATCGCCGCGTTGCGGTCAGAGGGACGCCGCGTGCGAAGGAATGTAGCAGAATGCATCAGCTGGTAAGAAGCCCAGGAACAAAAGAACCAGTCGTAGAATCATGCCTAAACTAATGATCGCCTATCGATTGAGCTGTATGAAGAACCTGTAATAACGGCGAAGCGAATGGTTCGCGACAGTCGCGTGCGGGGAAGCGATTACTGAAAATCGATCCTCGACCGTCTCCGCTTTCTTAGAAGCGTTCACTTTGTGATTCTATTCATTGGATCTCGTTGCATGTTTTGTAGTGTACTTAGGAACTGTAGAAAGACTCCACTTTTGCTTGCCGTGCCACCTGTGCATCAACGTATGTAGTAGCTACCCTCTAAATCTGCAAATGGCAGTATAACAACGTGCCAGGGTCCCCTCCCCTATCTTTTTGTTCCTATCCCTCCTTCTACGACGAGCTATCACTTGGCATAGCTCATAGGGATGTGATGGGGTTGAA
The DNA here is from genome assembly GCA_900617895.1 of Haemonchus placei. NCBI lineage: Eukaryota > Metazoa > Nematoda > Chromadorea > Rhabditida > Trichostrongylidae > Haemonchus > Haemonchus placei. The sequence goes on along the minus strand of UZAF01018077.1, from coordinate 17,645 downwards.
TCTAAATGGTCGCTTGGCGGTGGGATTTTCACCATGTCCCGCATTACATCCCCAGAATGGTGATGCCTTGTCGAAGAGTCGCTCGGTTTGTCCCCACTGTGGGCGAATTCCAGTACTGTTAACAATGTTAGTGTTCCTCCCATTATTACAGAATTCCTTTCAGTAGGTACGGGCCAGCTGCACCAAGCATCGTTCCTGCTCATCTGCACCTAAGCATCACAACTTGTTGGATTATACGGTGTTTCCCATATCGACTTTCCCTTGCCCCTAGCTGTCATGATTGTTCCCGAATTTATTGCTAACAGAGCCAGAATCCACCCACAAAGAGATTCAATAAGGTAACTCTTCAACGAAAAACCACCACTTCCTGGAATATGCTCCAGCATTTCGACTGAGTGGGAGCCAGTACGCTTCTAGGGCTACCAAGTAGTTTCATATGTCACGATAACATCACTCTGAGGTCCCATTCCTCACACTCTTATTACGTTTCCTCACCTTGGGTTTAATAGATCTCTTAGCGACTGAGAGGACCGGCCCAGTCGTTGTGCATGCAATGGTGCATACAAATAAGTCCTAATGAAAGGCTCAATCTTGACATCGCCTGTATTGTTTGAGGAGCACTATTCCTTTAACCTCCAACAGGTTATTTTGTTGCGGCCTTGTTCCCTCCTCTCTGGCTACGATGATGGTCATTTCGAAACTTGCCTACTTTTAGCGATCACGTAATGATCTAAACTGCTCAATTCCGGCGAAGTGTTCTGTTTTGTCTTGTAGTAAACCGGCTTTAGTAATTTCCATGCTTTAAGATGTACGCACGTCATACCTACCTCATAGGCCTAGTCTCACTGCCACACGCCAACCAACACATCACTGACACAACCTCTCCTTCGTTACTTTCTGTCTATTATCCCTTTCAACAAGGTGAGGATCAATCGAGTTATCAACTAAGACACCGCCGCCTCCCTTATATACGTTTTCGAGTGGGCGGGGCTGTGAGAGAAGAGGAGGGTGCAGAGAAAGAGCGCACCGATTGGAGCGCACTTTCTTTGCTCAAAAGCCACGTCGCCGTTCATTTACTGAGCCGAATGTCTCAAGTGCTAATTGTATATTTTTCTCATGAATGTTGCGATATTCGGTACATACTTAGTTAGGCATTTCAAATTTGTGGCTCCAGACATCATTGATGTAGTGGCCCTAGTCAAATGCCTGTAACTTCAAGACAAAAAAGGCAGCTCCGATTCTCTAGGCCGTAATATTATTTAGGTCACTTGTTTTTTAGTTAATTTCATTTCTCTTTTGGATATTTCACTCCCTTTTCTCCTACAAATGCCTCTCCACTTCGACACCATATATCGTTTGTGCTGATTAGACAGATGCTTACTTTTGCCTTCCCTCGTGGTCATTGAGTTAAGGATGTCTGAAACGATCCTTTGCAGTGGAGTTCTANATGGCTAGAGAACACTGGTATGTATTTCTACTTCTAGCGCAGGTTTCTTGGTTTCTGTTTCTTCTGAGATAACTGCCGAGTAATGACTTTCACTGGTAGAATGTTGAAACCTTATTCAGGGGTATGCCAACGTCTGTACGATTGATTGATACAACTCATCCAATCGAAAGGGGCTATGGATGACGACATTCAAGCCAAAGAGAGGTCTCAATAACAGCCACACGTTGTGTGTAATCGCCAGCGAATGTGCAGAAAAGAGGGAAGCTGATAAGATGGAGAATGAAACAAAGACAAGGCATGAGGGCGCGAGGCGATCTTAATCAGGGTTGAAACTCCATCACTTCGCTGCTCGCATATCGATATGCAGCAAGTGAAAGTTATTGAATGAATAGAATAACAGTAGTGAAAAACAAAGCTTCAATAAAAAAGCTAGGTTTCTCAGCACAAAACTTCCCATTATTACTGGCCAAGAGTGTTGATTTTGTGCAAATAAAAAAAAACAGCAAAGTCGCGGTTCATAGCTCTATAAAGTAGTCCGCTTAGTTTCGCATTTTACCTTTCACCTGTGCACAAAAACAGAATTCCTAACCAGCATTATTAAAACTTTTCCAGTTCATAATTTTCCTCAAGATCCTTTACCTTCCTATTGTTGCCATTTTCTTCAGTTTTTTATCATTCACTCCCTTGATAAAGATATGCAGACAGCACATTGAAAATGTAGTCTTCACACCTGATCAAGATTGGTCTTTCATTGTACAGAAGTTGACATGCCCCTAAATCAGGGTTCAACACTCTATCAGTGAAGGTCGTTACTCTACGGTTGTCTCTGAAGAAACACAAACCAAGAAGCATGAAATAAAAACAGAAGCACATGACAGTGCTCACTAGCCATTCACTAGGGGAGGGTAACTACCCATCAATGGTCTTGGAAGAAGCATGAACGAGGAAACATGCAGGAAAAGAGATATACATTACCAAACGATAGTTCAACAGCTCATGATTGTCAAAAGTTACTTCCTACAATTAGTAATCACCTCAGAATAATTTGTCCGAACGCATTATGCAACCCCCAATAAGCAGAGTTATGAAAGAGGAAATCTTTTGTCATCAAGGCCTTCTCGCACTGCCAAGACACCCCAAAATAGCGTGCTATAGCGCTAAACCGCGACGCAACCGCTTACACGTAGGGTTTGTCTGATTATGTTGTTTAAGTTCTTCTGTAAAAAAAAGGCTGTGAAACGTCCACAGGAGAAATAAAATCGACCGAAAAACAAGTGAACTTAAAAGTAGTATAACCTAGGGAATTATAGTAACAGTTTCTGTCTTGGAGTTGCAGGCATTAGTGTATTTGAGAACGGCGTCTTCTGTAGATTCCCCTCAAGTTCACCTGACCTTCGCATTATCCCCTATTGCTCCAATAACTCTATTCTCTTCGAAACTTCCTGTTTTTAGCCCTCTGCTGACGATTACGATGTATCAGCTCAGTTCTCTCAGTTCCAGATGCCTAATCTTTTCAACACAATGTATAACTGCACTGATTAAATTAAGGATCAAATAATATCGTTGATTATCGCTAATACTTCAATAATGTTTGAAGCGAAAAATGTGAAAAGCCCAAAGCACAATGTACTGCAGAACACAACATCTGTGAGAAAAATGAACAAAAAGGCATCCGGTCCAGTAAATGAACGGCGACGAAGCCGACCGAATGAAGAAAGTGCGCTCCAATCGGTGCCTGCTTCTCTGCACCCTCTTCTTCTCTTGCGGTCCCGCCCACTCGAAAAGGTATATAAAGGAGGGAAGGAGTTGGTCAGTGGTTGCCTTTTCTTTCCACCTGAAGATGAGTGATAGACCCAAAATAACGAAGAAGAGGGTGTGCCAGTGGTGCGTTGGTTAGCGTAAAGCAGTGAGATTAGGCCTATGATGTGGGCGCTTACATCTCCTGCGTACAACTTGAAGCACGAAATTTACTAAAATTTAATTATTACACGTTCTTGCATCGCTGTTGTATTGCCGTCCGCAGATTTAGATGATAACTACGTTGATACGCAGGTGGCACTGCAAGAAAAAGTCGCGCATCTCACCGTTCCCATATTTACAACAAAACATACAACATCAGGGACCCTGTAAATACGGGAATACCGAGGCTCAATCCATACAGCTGAGGGGGGCAGACTTTGAGGAGATTGAGTGAGTGCAATTATGAAGTGAGCGTTACGAAGAAAGCGTTGAAATGAACTGTGGTTAGGACGGTGAAGGATCAAGAATGTTCGATGGGATCACCACATGGAGGGTTTTCCAAACTGAGTACTGAATCACATCTGAATTCTGAATGTCCCTATTTTCTTAAGGGTGATTATGTAGTTGGGGGGGGGGGGGGGGGAGGTGTTGAAGAGTAGCGAACTCCGCGAACCCTGGAATGGTGCCACTAATGTTTCATATTATTTATGTTATAAATGCTTTTTTCCTAAGCCTGTGAAGGGAAGGACCTTCGGGGTGGGTGAGCCAATTGGATTGGATGGAAAGTAAGCGACATACGGAAGTTCCAATAAGCCTACCTCTCTTTCGAAGGGATTACTCAACTCTACAATAGTAGTAGCCTAATATTTGCTGATCAGAATAACAGCAGTACACGTAACACATACATCGTGTCCTGCCACTGATTGAAAGCATCCTTCCCCTTTCACCCTTCCAGGTGGGAAAACCCCCTCCAGCCAAGCTTGGGGAGAGCTCGCCCATCGTTTGAAAGGAGAAAGCTACCGATCATCTAGAACTCTTCTGAAAAGAGCCCAAAAGCTGGAGTGAACATTCATATTCAAACAAACTCGCTTAGCTTCATGATGACCTGGCCACGTCAATGGCTTTAGCAGAACGTGACAACTACGCAGGCATCGGTCACGCAGAACCTCCAGCATTTTTCATCTCTCAATGAGAAGCAAATTGACAAAACTGCTCAAAAGTCGTACAACGAAGCAGACCTCCAAAGCCAAGATCTCATTGAGCTGCGTTCCGTATAATAGACCAGGTCAGTGCAGGGTTTAAAAGCTCGCCTGTGAGACGCAGACACCGCAAGAACCCGAAAATGAACAAGTTAAAGGGGCCAGTACAAGGAATAGCCAAAATAAAAGAATTTTGGAGGGACAATTTACTCATGAAGAAGTTAGAAATATGTCCTTTTCGTAAGCTTCCTATGATTGCTTGCCAGCTATCCCTCCCTAGAAAATTTCCGAAGCAAATAGTTTATTCGACATTCGATCCATTCACAGCCTACAACCATCACTTAAATTTCTCCCGTGTACTCCCCCCAAAAGGGAATCACAATTTTAGGCTTCACGACAAAAGCGGGGGAGCAGCTCCGTGAAGAATGCAAGGATTTTTCCATCTTCACAATCAACGGTGAAATGGAGTCACTCCCCTTTCAAGTTGATTTGAAGGAAACTTCTAACCCTCAGGTCCCTTTCAATAAGAAACTATTAACCAAAAACTGTCTTTGAGCTTGTCATACTCAGCAAGCAATGGGGTGAGCCTGATTTTCTTTCCATTTGCTGTCGTTTGGGATCCGAAAAACAAGAAAAAGACCCAAGTGTCACGAATATCCCTTACGGAAGAAAACGATCATTTGAGAAAAAAAAANAAAAAAAAATCAACTTACCAAAGTTCACGCAGTACACAACTTTACAAAAAAGGTGGTTCGAAAGGAGAAGTTCGTCGAACATGAACAGGTGAACGGCACCTTTTCGATCATTTGCAAACATCAAAACTTCAGTATCAAAAGTTGGAGCCCGGGGGAACACTTCAATTCCCATACGTCCAGCAAGCAGGATGAATTCAAATAGGCTGGACCAGTTTTGGGTAACAAAGGGAATGAGGTAAATATCAGAGAGAACTACGTGTATTGAATTACTTCTTGGTAAATTCTCAGGGAAGCGACACAAACAATGCCTTTTCCAGAATGGGGTTGTCAGAAAAGGGGAAGCTGATGCTCAAATCAAACCAAGGTGGTATGGCTCTAATGTATCCTGATTGATGCACTAGATTGGATCAAAACTAGCCTCATATGTAGTTTCATTCCCAGGCTTGTTCTTAGTAGGCCTTCCAATTTAGAGAAGTTTCTGAAATACCGTTGATTTGCTGCTCCTTTCTGTTATACATGGCCATGCCCGAGTACCTGATTTGGTGATTTTTTCCGGATCTTTTGGGTCAAAACCCAACGTGCAGGTCAAGACGTTCCAGGTCGCTAACTTGTCGAAGGCACATACTGCAATTTATTTGATAGAGTTGAATAGCGGAAAAGACTAGGAACTTTGAACGCTCAACGGCCCATAAATCAACTGGGAAAAAACCAGGTAAGTGAAGGTGAGTCGAGGCAAGAGCAGGGCAATTTGGCTAGCAACAGTTTTAACTCGCTAAATGACGGGAAAAAGGATCTGGACGGGTTTGCACTTCTAAAGCTGAGCCAAGAGTCATAGGACTCAAAAGGGTCGCCGATACTAGGCCATCGCGCGCAAGGTTCCGACTGGACCTAAATAGTTCAAAAAACTGAAGTGCTCTGACGACCTTTCAAGCTTCTAGTGGGATTTACTGATGGGATGGGCCTACATCAATCGAAATCTATCGCTATCGTCCGTCTTTGTCATGTCCCATTCCACTGAACCAATCCACCTCTTCCTTTTTACCCTCTTGCTGGAGAAACCTCCTCCTGCTTCACTTGGGAGATCTGGTTCATCGCCCGGAAGCTGGAATTCCCCTGAATTACAAAACCACTCTGCAGTAAGCCCAAAAAGCCTATATAGAACTTAAGATTCGAATAGATCCGCCATCTTCACCAAGGCCTGTCCATGTGATTACCACCAGCATTGCATGATCCACCATGCAGTGAATGGTCGCATAGTGACCTGTCAGTATCTTCCCACTTCTCCATGAGAAACGAAAACAAGGCAAAAATTGACATAAGACAAATACTCAAGACCTCATTGAGCTGCGTATCGTATAATGGACAGGATCAGTGCAGGATTTAATCTCTCGCCTGCGAGACGCAGACACAGCAAGAACCCAGAAATTGAACAAGTCAAAGGCACCAGTGCAAAGGCACAGCCAAAATGAAAAAAACTCCCTAAAGAGCAATTTTATGTGGGGAAGAGAAAGGGATATTTTCTTCTATACAACTTACTTCACAGCTATCCCTCCCTGATTATTTCCAAAGCAAATAGCTGATTTGCGGATAATAGTACTGCTTTCCGTGAAAAACAGTGAGAAATCTCCCACTACCATCGGTCGTGCTGGACAAAAATGGACAAAATCGTTTTGTTTTCGACACATTTTCAGGGGAAGTTGCGGATTCATGAAATCGAGAACGAGTATTGGATATGAAAATTGGGAATATGACTAAAAATCATATGAAAACGCAGATTACTACAGATTTTTCGGGAAGTATTAGCTCATATACCTTTCAGATGGCTGACCCCCTTTTAGCTAGCACCAAACCATTCTGAAGCTTCGTGAACAGTGAGCCAACGTTTATTCTGGTACATTAACTATACAGTTAGGTTACTTGACCAGGCTTTGGAGCTGAACCGCAATATCAGGATATGTCGAGGAAAGCTACAACTGTGTTATAAAGGAGAAAGGTCATTAAATATGTGAATGTCGGCTTACATAGTGCAGGCGCTTATTTTGTTTTTGTTTACCTCAACAAAACTAAAATTAAATAAACAGAAGCGATAAGTGAATAACCAAAGTGTGGGACAAAACTCATATGTTTCAGACTGGACAACAAGGGATGGCACTTGAGAAAGAGACATAGAACCGGAAATTTCTTCGAATCGGGGGAACTGGATGTATCGGGTTTCTGACAGCTTGAGACAGCTTTGAGTAAAGTGTAATTCGAGTACTGCTCAATTAGCTGAAGTAGTACTTGAAAGAGTTAATACAACCGGCATTAGGAACCGTAGGAAAAGCATCTGTAACGATGGGGTAGTGAGCTGGAATGCTGTAGTGGCAAGTGGCTCGCTCTTACACACACATGAGCCTGCGATCGAGTCCCTGATAGATATCCGCCTACAACAGCTAAGCCTCCCATCCCATCAGGGTTGGCTATTTGGTACTAGACTCGCCTGAGAGGATAAAAGCACTGACTTTTTCATCGGCTAGCCACCGGAACTGATTGTTTAAGTGAAACACCCATTCAAGACGACTCCACGAGTCTGGCTGAAAGTCGAGTGCGGCGCGCATATTTATATTACATTTGTTTAGTAAACAGGACCGAGCATCTTTCACAAAAACTTGTAAATATTGGCATCAATAAATTCGGCGCTTAATTTTTCTTGGATAAGGCACTGAACACATAAAATAAACTGGATTACCAACAGAAACAGCTCAGATCTGGGAGAGTAGGAAAGGTATGATTCCATATGGTGGCTCATGTAGATTACTCAGTAACAAAGAGTAGGTAGGAAATCAACAGAATTCAATAAAAACTCTGCATGACTCTGCGCAAGCATGCTGACAAAAAAAAAGACCTAATGACCCATCTAGTCAAACAGATTTGCAGCTGCTATCCTAGCTATTTTACAAGTCACGCATACTTGTAGGGATAATCTTATCGCCAAGTTCATTAGGCCAACTCCTGAAAAAAAAGAAAGGGGCACTTTTCAGAAAAAACGGATCAAACCGTTCAAAAACATAATTACAGGGTCCGAAGAGTCAATGTCAAAATTATGCTTATTACAATAAATACACCTTTTTATCAACAAGACAAAAATTGCATGGAAGGGGTGTTTGGACGAGCTGTTTGAATGCGCGCACCATTGCATACGGCTGGTTGCGATACACTGCCTGCGTGCAAGGTGTGGGTCCCGGCGCGAATGATGAACCTCTACAGTTTTTACAATTCTTAGTGCACGATAATTCCTTGTTGCAGGCTTGTATAGCTTTCCAGCCCCTCGATCAATGTCACGTCAGACGAGTGTCGAGGCGATACAGAATGTACTTGTTCGTTCTAGGACCCACACACCATCACCTGATCGCCGAGTGCTGAGGCGATGTTTTTATCCCACTGTTTTCCTCCGTTATTCTTTTTGCTGCCCTTTTGCTCCCTCTTTTAATTCCCTACCCGATGAGGCTGAAAAAGGTTTTGCTGTAACTAGGGTTTTTTTGTTTACTCATGCTTATAAGTGAATGAATTTTTGCTCACCGTAGTCAGTTATTTGCGTCAGTACCCACATGTTCGCAATGAAGCACTGTGCATAGCTCGTCCAAACGCCCCACCCTTCTTCATTCTTCTGGTCTCACTCTCGTATAACCCCCTATTTAACGAATCTTTGGAGCCTTTTTCACTTCGGAAACACCGATCCACGCAGTTCCTTCGACTCAATCGCACTATTTTCCATCTTACGTCATAATTTTTTCGCCATAATGTGGGTTACCCAAAATTATCGTGAACTGTGCCTTTAGGATTTGCCCTGCACTTGTATGGACTGCGCCTTGGTATTCCAATGTAATTTACACTGTCCCAATGTTGTATGTTTCGTGAAGAACATGAAAACTGTAGAGAGACGCCACTTTTTCTTGCAGTGCCACCTGCGTATCAATGCAGTTATCATATAAATCTGCAAACGGCAGTATAACAACGATACAAGGACGTGTAATAATTGAATTTTAGAAAATTCCGGGCTTCAAGTTGTACGCAGAGATGTAAACGCACACATCATAGGCCTAATCTCACTGCTACACCATCACCAACGAATCACTGACACAACCTCTTCTTCGTTATTTCGGGTCTATCCCTCGTCTTTATGTAGAAAGGAAGGACAACTACTGACCAACACCTTTCCTCCTTTATATACCTTTTCTAGAGGGCGGGAGGCGAGAGAAGAAGAGGGTGCAGAGAAGCAGCCACCGATTGGAGCGCACTTTCTTCATTCGATCGGCCTCGTCGCCGTTGTTGTGACTTACAAGGCTACACTTTTACTAGGGCCCACTTTTTTTGATGTGATTTCGATTCTCATCTGGGCACATCACAGCTTTCTTGGTGCTAAGAGAGTTGGGGGGGGGGCCACG
>UZAF01018076.1:24451-37464 GCA_900617895.1 Haemonchus placei | reverse complement strand
CTTTCATGGGTGTCCGTAGTCGGTGTTATATCTAACGACATAAGGGCTCTCCAGAAATATCCGAATGGACCAAGTGGATCACTGTTTGCCTGGAAATTGCTCGAGTACGGAGCCCACCTTCATGATGAACCTTCTCATCAGAGGAAAGCAGATGACCACGAGCGATGTTGACAGCCAGGTTTAGAAATGCATTTGCTACACATGCTTACCTTTATAAGTATCTTTAAACATGAAATTTTCTTCCTTCCACGAATAATTGCTCACTTTCTCAGGGTAACCTTATAATTATGAAGCGGTGCAAAAACCGATAAACTGTTCTAAAAAATTCAGAAAAATGCAGCTGCGGCTAAAAAACGGAAACCTAGGTTATTCGTGCTGGGGAATCCGTTCATGATGCTAGAAAAAAATCCTTAATGATTGCTTTTCCTGAAAGTGCAAAATTTGAGGGTGACCTTATAATTATGAAACGAACTGTACTGTTACGACCGACGTATTAAACGCATACTTTGAATATTGGAGTACAAGTGCCCAGTTTTTCCAATTTACAAGTGCCCAGTTTCTCCAATTTTTTAGGTAATCAAAAAAAGTTTTAAGAAATTGACTTTCTGTATACTCCCGTTCCTTTCTTCCGCCTTTGAATGACGTTGTCGAATTTACTTTCAATTGCTGTGTGTACCACTCTCACAGAAGAATTGGCATCGGCCAGTTTCCGTTTGGCCCCTAAATTTTATATCACAGCTTAGGGAAGAGGTCTCCGATTTAATTAGGATATACCTTCTGTCAAAGAACTATTTAGTCGTCCAATGATTTCAGCTCGACCTTCATCTGTCTTTGCTAGCGCTGTCACTACTTCATCAAATACGTCTTGCTTGTTGAAAAATATCAAAAGTCCACAGTTCTGGATTGCATCCGCGCAAAGAATGCGCTGTAAAAAATTGTATAGTTGTTTGCAAGGATCCCAAGAAAGTGAAAAGATTTTCTCACGTCGAGTATTCTGATGCTGCGTTCCATTGCTGTTCGACTCTCTTCTTCCTCATCTTGTACGTTAAAATCAGCCATAGATGTCACAAAAAGGATGAAGTTCATATAACCTTCTCTATCTGCTGCTAACCACTGCTGCATAAACTCTGGTATTTTCATCTGGAATTTCTCGGTTTTTGCTCTTTCTGTATTTTTTTTGTGGAGTATTAGTTATGAACTGGAAGGAACAGAGAGAAAGTACGAGCTGGGATTTAACAAAATTAAAACTTGACCTTTTTTTTTGCTTATCTGTGCCCATGCTTTTTTCTAAGGTCGGTTTGAGAAGTTTTTCCAATTTCTTCTTTGCAAAATAAGAACGTCAAGAAAATTTCTGGTCCTCGTCGTTAGTTAAAAAGCCCCGAAACTGTTGTGAAAAATTGGATGCAAGTGAAGTTGTTGGTTCAGTTTTTCATTCCTCGTCTAATGTTTGAACAGATCCTCTAGAGGGGTCAAAGGTCAAGTGCACCACTGTAGAAGCCAAACGACTCCATTCCATGTGTATCAATTACATCACTGGCTAACACAGGGAATCAACATTTCGTTTCTTTGACGGCAAAATATGATATAGATAAAAACTTTCCCTACTGGATGGGAACGAGGAAATTTTAACTTGCAACTCTCACAGTGTTTCACTTACCATTTCTGTTGGTTGACCACCCATGTCGTGAATTTGGATATACGTACCGTTGATGCTGAATCTGAAGTCTTGCATATCGGTCGTTGGATACCTGAAATACCGGTTGTAGTTGGTTCAACAGGGTAGGTCCAGGAAAACTGGGGAGACGGGCAGCAGGATCCGTTTTGTGTCGATCGATCCGCCGCACGCGGCTGTCGCGGACCATTTGCCTCATTATAACAGTTCTAGCGTTCTTCATACAGCTCATTCGCTATGCCATTATTACTTATGGCATGATTCTACTGTTAGTTCTTTTGTTCCTCAATTTCTTACTTGCTACTGCATTCTTTCACGCGCGGCGTCTCTCTCGCCGCGACGCGATAATTTCGTTCCTACTGCACCACATCCGAAAAACTGGGATCAGTTAGGCAAGTTACTAAATCGAGAATTATAATTTGTATGAATTCTCTTGGGTCTTTCGAGCCGAATTATCTTCTGTAGTCCTTAAGGATTAGTTACACGTCACGGGATCGCATTGTTACTCCGTTGTCACTTTAGAAAATGGAAAGATACCTTGCGTGAACGATGTCAATCGTAGACAATTCCGCATTGTCATCAAACAGACGTTTTATTTCTTTTTCTGATAGAAATTTCAACGTTCCATCTTCGATTCTCCATTTTCTTGCCATTTTGTGGTGTTTTGCCAGTGTGTCCACTATCTGTTACAGAATTTTTCAGCTTTTCTCCTATTTTTACGGTAATACAAAAACTAACGTTTGGATCCCGTAATACTTCAATTAAATTATCTCCAAGTGACGACGGGACATCGACATCAAAAATGCCCTTTCCGTCTTTGACTGCATTATCAACGATGGCCAGAATTGCTTCTACGGTTTTCGAATTCTGGCATTCATGACCCCAATCGCTTGCCTGCTGAAAACAACCGGATGTTGATAACAAAATAAGATGTCCCATAAAAGAAATGTATGCAAAGGAGGGGGCGTAAGACTGTTGGACAGACGTGGCGGCGTAATGTGGGCTTGATAAATAATGCCGCCCTCATTTGCAGTGAAACTGTAACATCCAATCCCATACATATACCATCTAAGAGATTGTGCGTATTACCTGAATGAGGTTATAAACGGCTGTCATTATATTGTTGCGAATGATTTTCCGGAATCTGTGCATCTCTTCATCCGAAAATATTCTATCGACTGGGATTTCATTCCATTCTCGGTCGAAAACCTGGTGAAAAAAGACCATTTGCTCGAGATAACAGCGCAATTATATCGATTACGATGTGAAAAGTTGCCTTATAATTCCTTGAGCGTTCCTTGCATAAGCACTTCAATTGTCGTATCACAGTTGTCTTACCAGCACCACCTGTACCAATCATAAAGAACCGAACAATTTGTCGATTATCCATCTGAATGAGATTATACTTTGTTGCTTGTTTTCATTATTTATTTATTTATTACTATTTTCTATATGACTGACCTACCTGAAATTGCACTTCTTGGCTGCAACATTGGGATACTACGGAGCCCATTTGACGACTCAGGAGACCAGTGCAATGACGGCATTCGTCAATGTACAGTGATAAGGGAAGAATTGCGGCCACCATCAGAGTTATCAGAGAATTACGTGTATTGTGTGTAACTAGTGACCTGCACAGTCCGGAGGAACGTTGTGTTCCTTCAGTTCCGGTTATATGTGACGGTTCGTACTTCTCCCCTCGAAGTTACCCATCTGTTGCACAACACCACTGCTCTAACTCTTCCTCTTCCCAAAACTTTTGTCGCCCATTTTCCCCTCCATTTTAAACAATCAGGATAATGCTGCTATCACCCAAGTGGGAATGTGCCGTAGTGAAATATCAAGGAGTGTGTGAAATATTCACGACAGGTTTTTCTAGGATTTTTTATGCCGACAAAACATTTGATTCCCAGTATGCTTCTATCGCTTTCCAATGTTTAAAGGCAAGCTGACTTAGTTGGGACGATTCATTAGACATGTTGAAGGGCGTAGCGTCCCTTGGGAGTTGTGTGCGAAATGAAAAAATTGTCTCAGAGGTCCGTCCGTTTTTTAATAACCTGTTTTTGCAATTGATATTGTCTTTATTTTAATAAATTGAAATTTTTCCAATAAATTCCCTGGATAGATATGTATGTAATAGTTGCTTGCTCATGCTTACTTCAATTGTTTTTTTCGAGTCACATTGTCATCCCAGCACCCAATTGGTGTTTCTGAGTGTATAGACCGAGACTTGGTGTGTCTGATACCAAGTTGATCCCAACTTTGTCGCGTGGATGTAGAACTTTTGTCCGAGCTTCACCTTTTTTTCTTTGCACTCTGTTGGAAATGGAATTCGTTGGAAATAGAACATTTTGACTTGTAGAAATTAGAGAACTCCATTGGTTGTAGGCAGGTCGTGTTTTACTTTCTCAAACCAGTCCTAAGCTCTAATTGATGCATTTTCTCTTTCGGGAGGAATACTGGCTGCTACATTGGTTCGGCCTTCATCTAGCTCCTTTATTATTTGTGCTGATTTATGAAGTTAACTTGGCTACTAAGATTTTTTGATTCAAATTGATGTTGCTTGTTAAGTTTGTTGATTTTCAGGTTGCGATTAAGAACGATCTCGATGTGTTCTATTTTGCCTGCATTGTCCCACTGTTGGTGTTTTTCCACGAATCTGGTCAGATGGAGAAAAGAGAATTTTTGGATATGTGGAAGGAAATTCCTGAACAGAACGAACAGCAATTTGTCATTCAGAACACTCAAAACTTATCTGCTGGTTGGTCCTTCTCTCTTTCTGCTTTTTTGACCCCTTTCGCTGACCCCCTTGTCATCATTGTCATTTAGTGCATGCAGCAAATAATTCCTGAGAAGGCTGTATATAGTGCTTGATAACAGGGACGGTTATTCGATGGTTACTCGACTTAAATAGTTTAGAGCTTAATTTTGTATATCCTCGTCCAATCTCGATATTATTTCCCTTTGATTCCGTTCATTTTGTAAAAAAAAAATCAAAAGTTAATTATCACTACGGAAATTAACTTGAATTCAGATGCGATTTGTGCTAAACTTCAACAGAATAATGTGATGACAGTAGCGAGACGAAGCGTCGAAGGACAGGAGCTATTGTACCACTCGATAAAATACACAAACAACATTTTTGTGCTCAGCGAATTGAAAATCCATCAGGGATCCACTGCTCTTACCGTACGTTATCCTTTTTTTTTGCTACAAGTGCGCTGCTTTTTTCATCTTCTTTTACAACTGATGATAAATCATGTTTAGCTGTCGTTGAAGTCACGTCATGTTCCAGCAGTTGCCAACATGAATGAGATGTTCCAGCTGATTCTCAGCAATTAATTCTGCTTCTGAATAGTATTGCTTCTTCCTGATGTGATTATTGCATATTCTTAGTCTTACAGAAGTCCTAAATTAAATAATTTCATTCAAAGGCAGAGTTCACTTAATTTTGAGGTTCCCAGTTAATGTGAAATAACGGAAGTTGTGGTGCGGAATGTTGCAAAAGTGGCGAACGGAGCGAGAATGTTAGTGGATTTTGAGGGCAAAGGCTTCAAAAATTAGTAAAAGAGGCCATAGGATATTAAGGTGACAGTTTTGGCATGAAATGAGTATTGAAATGAGCTGCGAGTTGTGTGCCATAGCTTATAGCTGGCTAGATTAAGCCGAAAATGTCAACAATTGCAGCCTGCTGTCGCTTTGGCTTTGCCATGACTAACATGTGCGCTCCATTGTGAATAGTGCAACCTATTCGAGCTCTTCGAAACACGGCCACCTTTGGGTGTGGCATGCAAGCAATCTTTGGGCCCACTTGCGCAAGTTTTCCGATCTGACAGCGCTGCATATGGCATTTTGGGGACAGATTAATCCTGTTGCATATTTCGGAACCCATTAATGTGAACTGTGTTATTGAGCTTGTCAATTTCACTGAATTATTTAAATAAGGTCAAATCTGCGATGTGATGTTGATTTACCAAGGTTGTTGAGTAATAAATTATTTACCAGGTTTGCAATAGGCTTGTGCACAAAATTCGAGCTGTATAGGTTGTTTTCCGAAACTTCTTCTCAGAAGGCGCCCAGACCATCGTGTTTTCTGTTTCCGTGCTTTCGGTTGAATGATCAATATTAATGGTTGCTGTGACGTTCTCGTGCTTAACTCGGCCCATTGAGTCCATCAGCAGGCTCGTCTCAACATAACTGTATCGGCTTTGTGAAGGGCCTTTCATATTTTTGCAGATGCTCAAATACCCACAGCCTCAGAACATCGTAGGCTTGGCTCCTGTTCCGTAAACTGGGGTCTTACAATCAGAGAACGCCGATAAGACGTTGGTCGGATTCCTCCCAATTCATCTATGCTGCATAAATTCTAATCTTCCCTGCTTGATCCATAGTGCCATCGGTGGCTGTATCGTCCCTTAGGTACTGGAAGCCTTTTACTCTTCCACGGGCTGCTCCCTTGTCTATGATTGTCTAAGACAGGCTTCGCATCCTAAGCAGCTCAGGTGCTTGGCAGTTTTCATATTCACTCGTGAACCACTCTGCCAGTTCGTGCTGCCATTTGTACGCCTTCTTGACATGTGGCAGTTGCCAGCTGTCAGCGTTTGCCCTAAGTTTACTTCTTCGTGTTTTGTAGTATAACTTTGTTTATTTTGTCCAAATTCACGCGATCACCGATTCCTGTAGGCGCTCTTCAGATGCATGAAGTACAACTGTTTCAAGTGGGAATTTGAACTACCTGGATTCGCCTGAAAAAAAGGAAACGCGGTAGACTAGCTGTCCCTTCTTGGTGCGGATGCTTTTTACTAAATAAAAATACGAAAAATACGAAATAAATAAAAATAATACGAAATAATACGAATCTTAAAAAAAACCGATGTCAAATGCAATTTCTCTCATTCCAAAACAAGCGACTATTAAGCTATTTGCCTATTTATATATATTTATTATCTTCTAATATTTATACTTATAGCTTTTTTCTTTCTTTTTTTTTCATTCATCATTATCTTTCTTTCCATGATGATTTAAACAATGCGGCGACACAACGACGAGGTAAATCACCGTGGCGAATAATTCATGTTAAAAGCAATGGTCTGTAAGATGTGTCTGTGTCTCGAAAGTTCGTAAATTTCACGGAAAACGTTGCTGGCTTTTTTCAAATTTCCTGGATCTGGTTGCTTGCCAGAAAATAATGTGAGTTCTTTTGCTTAAGCCCGAGTTAATACCTGAGTTTTGCGGATGAACTTTCAATGGATGAAAACTAGTTGTGTAACTTTCGAAGTTGTACGAATGAATAATTACAAGAAAGATCTGCTGCAAACAATCCGAGCTGTTAGGTGTTAATGTAGTTGGGGTCAATACTTTAAGAAGTAGGACCATCATAAATTAGGACGATAACTCTCCCCTAATAAGAGAACGGTGTAGGTAAATTGAAAGAGCAAGAAGGTGTCTGATGCTAAAGCGGACAAAATCCGCTTGCATCTAAGGCAAAGGTCAGTAAAGAATAATACTTCCTGCTGTCTCCCCTATTTCTGCATATGTTTATGAGAGAGAGCATGTCATAATGGTACCGTGTCACAGTCGAAGGGCGGTATGTAAGGCGGAAGATCATAAGTGTAAGTATAGGTAGGAACTCCTATTCGTTACTGACCGTCGCTCGAACAACTGGTGGCTTCTCATAGTCGCGAGGATAGGACTGATCTGCGGTAAATGGCCCAACTTGCAATTGCGTGACGACTTCTAAGGTCTCGAATTTCCGTAGGGTGGTTGAGACATGTGGTCGGACAGTCATAAATTGCTGCGATATTTACAGACTCTGAAGAAGGCGATCACGCCGATACGTAAGCCAGAATAAAGAATTGTTATCATGCTCGTCCAAGATCAAGCAGAGAAAACCAACGTTTACACTAGGCCGAGGTTTAGAGATAACCGTGCATGGCGACAACGGATTTTATCCTTTAGCCTTGGATCCTAGTGTGTTGCTTCTTTCAGCTGTGGGTCGTCTTCGACGAAATTCGGAAACGACTTACTGAAGGGAATTAGCTCTTGTTGAATGACGTGTAGAACATCTTAGGTTGCGTTCAGACTTTCAAAGAGGACGGGCAATTACGTTTGAACGTCAGGCCATTGGAATTAATAAATAGTTGCAGCTTGCAGTGCTCAAGAGTAGTACCGTGTTAAACTATTATATCAAGAATTAGACAAGAGAATGAGATGCATAAGAGCCTTCTGCTCGGGAGAATCTCGCGCTTTCGCAGGGTTCGCAATTCTTGTCAGCCGCCTCCATTTCCTTCTCTACGCGGCATCTTCTGCCGTTGCTTTGACTCTGGTGAGGTCTTTCTTGATCACGTCTCTCTAACCCTTTTTCGTGGCTTCTCGTGGTTACCTCGAGTTTCGAATTCCACTGCTATCCTCATCGGATGATTCTGTGACTTTCTTGGTACATGTCGTACCATCGCAGACGCTGCTCTCTCATCTTCAGCTGAAAAGTCTGTTTGCGTGACCGCTCTGACGTCTTCGTTTGTGCTACGGTCCAGTCGCGTCCAACCGCAGGCCCATCTGAGCGACATGGTGCACCGCCGATCGCAGAAGATGCAGGTGGACTCCTCCACTTCATCCATTGCAAGCTTTCACAGCCTCATTCACCTATCAGCGGATCGGTCACTCCCCAAATATCAGGACTCTCCGCACCCGGTAAAGGATGGTCATAATTAGTACATCCTGAGCTCTTCTGTGTTGGAATCCATTGCCAGTATTAAGAGGAAGTGATAAGGTGGTACTCAAAAGAAGGAGCTGGTCCTTGATGTACCCGAACCGTGTCATCTGCTTCTTCTAAGGAGGAGAAAGGACTTGTCGCACGAGGCGGTCGAAATGCTTAAGAACGAGGAATGTCAGAGAGCAGGGTCTATGCTTTGATAATTTTTCATCACTTGTCAAACTATGAAGATGGCATCCCCTGTAGAGTTTTCTAGCCAACGAGATCGTATTCGGAGCCAACCTATTTCCACGGTCACTGGAACACTCATTGGACACCTTTCCACTTGAAGAGAGGACGGCACTACTATTTCTTCACGCGTCTGGCATCCTTCCTGAGTGATCATAATTTTCAGTAGCCACCTAATGCCGTGCTTTCCGAGCGCCTTTCCTGCCTTAATGTACAACATCCGGACTGAATACCTTCCTAACCTAACACTCCCTATTGGCCAAACTCGCTCCACAGACCTCCGCTTTTGTCCAGAGTGCGATGAAACCGGCCACCACCTCCACCTAGGAACTGTACTAATGGAATTCTTCGTTCGAGAGCCCCTCGAAGCATTCTTTCCGCCTACGTCTAACTCAGCAGGCTTCACCGTTGCACCGTCGCTGTTCTCTACTGCCTTCATTACAGTGCGTATTGAGTAGCCTGGTGCCGTACTTCGGCAAACCGGAAGACTAACTTTCCTTCTTTTCGACCATCGAGCTTCTCCAACAGAGCGTCGATTTCTGTATCCTTTGCCTTTCCTACGGAAGCTTTGGCGAGCCTCTTGGAAGTTCCGTAGGCAGCTAGCTTTTCTGGAGCTCGAGTTCTTTGCCAGTGCTCGTCTGACTCCCTTGTAACTCGCTTGTGCGCATTGCAGGCGGCTTTCAGTGTTGCTCCAGGTCTGCTGGACGGCCCTTGGGGATCTGGGAGAGCCTTGGGAAGCGGGCTGTTTAGAAAATATTTGCCAGGCAGCACTTGATGTCCTTCTCAGTTTTAAGAGAGCTTTCNCTTTCCTTACGAGCACGTGGTCCATTTCCGTTTGCTTCTCTTCACTGTTGTAGGTAGTCTTCTGAGATTCCCTTTTCGTGAAGAATGTGTTGCAGACTACTAGTTCGGTCGCTGTGGCCAGGTTGAGGACCCTCTCTCTTTCGCTTCTAGCCCTATTCTTCCACCGCAGTGAACACTTTCTAGGCCCGTTCGTTGCCGACGTGGCCATTTAGATCCCCAGCTATGATGAGATAGTTGCCTTCTGCAACTGATCTGATGTCAACGTCATGGCTCAGGTAGGACTCATCAGTACACGCACTTGTGAGCGTTTATTGTAAGGTATAAGCTTTGTAGCAACTGATATCAAAAAGAAGAGAAACGGCGTTCTTCTACCAGGTCAGAGATTGATGCGTAGTGGTAATTTAATGACAAGAAAACAAATTTTTTAACCTTGTATTGTGCGCCTTAAATCGGTACCTCACACTGCAACTACCTCTCATTTTTCGTTGCCCTACTATACCGTCCCGTCTTGAGGTATCAAGTATAACAAAGACTGGAGGCCAAAGAGGTTAGCTATGTGGCTTCTGTTCCTCAAGTCCACTAACAGTTTTTATCAGTCGGTATCAGCACTTCACATCGCATGCCAATCTGTTAAGACTCCATTACTAATGCAACAATTCTAGTGTAGTGTCTCTCTTTCAAGGCTGATCATTAGCCCTTATCGGATGTCATCGGTTCCTAGCGCCAATTCTCCGAACCCGTTACCACCAGGAAACCAAGTTTCTGTCATTGGCCTAGTGTTTTCCACCGCTCCTTATCAGCTGATATCAGTTGTTATCAGCTTTCGTTACATTCTGCATCACTTTTTGAAGTGCCAAGGTTCCAGGGTCAAGACGAAGGGTGTTACAGACCGAGTCACCTCGCCTTCTACGGCGTTTTATTAGTCCTTAGTGCTTACTATCAGTCCTTTTCATCACCAATCTGCGGACCTTTCACATCCCGCTTATGAGGAGTCTCAGAAGGCAACAGCCGTAGAAGCCGTTCGTGCTAAGTGCACTAGCTAGCAAAGTGATAAGGTTCCTTTGTTAACGCAAACGAGCCCTAAGGCTGTTGATTCCGCGATTCCTTATCAGTCATATCAATTGCTAGCACTTTCCATCACCTACCGTCAGTGTTCACATTCCGCACACATACACGCACACACATATCCGCACATACACACATATGTACACATGCATACATACAAACACATACATAAATACACTACATAGACACACGCATATACTACATACATACTTACCGAATTATATAAAGTCACCCGAAAGTAACGATTTGAGAAAAACTAAAGCCCAGAGCTATTGCCCAACGATAATAATATGAATACCGATACATTACAAGGAATCGGAATCACCGGTTCACAAGAGCCCGGTTTTCGTTATCTGGACGCCCAACGTCAACAGTTTTATCTCATCACATCAATAAAACACCTTGTAGAAGGAATGACAATTACAAGTGTCAGCAGTCACCGAAATTCGTGATGGGAACCCGGTGTGTTACAGTGATTTGATGATGAAATAAAATGAAACAAATGCAGAAATTCACTGACGACATGTATCATCCCCACGTGACCTCAGTCCAATACCTAGTCATAATCCGTCACATGTGGGCCTCATCAATGATGACTGGGTTATATGACAACTATCACAGGCGAAACCCAGAATGGCGGAACTTCTTCCCAATTCCCGTTCGCTTCGCTGGCGCTTCGTAATCTTTTTTAGTTGTCTCGCGGCTTCAAGCTGCAATTACAGTATTCGAGAGACGGACGTTAGGAACGATTTTGGGTGATCGGTTCGCCGCACGCGGCTGTCGCGGCCCACTCATTCGCCGTTATTACAGCTCTAGCGTTCTTCATACAGCTCAATCGATATGCGATCATTATTTTATGCGTAATTCTACTATTAGTACTTTTCTTTTTGTATTTCTTACCTACTGCTGCATCCTGCCACATTCTTTCGCGCGCGACCCCCATCTCACCGCGACGCGACCATTTCGTTCCTAATGCACCACACCCACAGTATTCGGCTCGCCTCCCCTTTAATCGATAAACCTAATTTTTTTCTTTGCCCGCTTTGCTTTTTCGGTTTGTTTTGATACTTTCTTCAGCTTCCTATCTTTTTTGTCTCGTGACTGATCAACAATGTTTTTTGTAATGAAATATCAGGTTTCATAACAACAAATAAACCAATATGCAGCTATTCAACGCAAATCTTATTGACACATTGCGCGCTCCAATCAACCATCGCAGTACTACGATACGCGACGGATGGCGGGGGGTGCGACGCGACTTGCGGGAGGAAGTACTCACACCCACACCAATGACTGCAGGAACCGGAATTTGCGTTTCTGTCATGTACCGAAGGAATTGATCTTTGAATGAATACACAAACACTCGCAACTCATCAAAACATCAGCAATGCAGTAAAATTCGAATGACAATAAGTCAGGCATTCCGAACGACGCTGCCTGCTATGAATAGTATACAGGATTGTTTTTGTGAGCATGTTACTGTGTAAGTCTAACTGAAAAACTACTTGGCCAGGACATGGTCGCAGCAAACCGTGGTCAGTCCACAAACCTATCAAACTGCTGTTTTGTTCCGATTTTTTACCAGTCTGCTTTGATAAAGCGAATTCTGATGTGGCGAGCACCTGTTTGAATTCAGTGAAATTCGATTTTGTGGTTGGTAATGATACCTGCCACCAACGGATAGAGCGATGTTTCTGATATTTTAGCGCTCTTAAAAAGCTGAAAATTAGTGTGATTTCAAATATTCGGGTGCTCTCACAGAATTTTATGAATTCCGGTAATTCACATTCACTTGAAGATTTTATCACCGAAACGTCCTGCATCCAACAACTTAAAAGATTTTCATCTCGAAATCGAAAAAAGGGTAATAATTTCAAATCGCTAGACCTGTGTCAAAAATCTAACCATTTTCAGGAAAAGGCATTCGAGTGGATCCGTTCTGCATCGCTTAAAGGCACGGTTCATGATGAAAATTGTTTCTGCGCGGTTCATGATCTCCCTCTAGGAACACCCAGTGGCCCACAAGGGTAACAGAAAGGACGCTGTGAGTCCTAAAACCAAGCAGTCAACAGCTAGCGCATAGTGGGTGCTCCAATAGCGGATCGCCGGACTTCCGCCCCTCGATCGATGTCACGTCAGACAAGTGTCGAGGCGATACAGATTGCAATATTCGCTTTAGGACCCACACATATCAGCTGATCGTCGACTAATAAGGGCATATTACTGTACTATTCGTTTATTCTCTTTTATTCTTTTTGCTGTTGCGATTCCTAATTTAATTTTCTACCCTAGCAGGTTGAAAAAGGTGGGCTATTTTTGCCGATACTAGGGTTTTTTGTTAACTTTTGCTTATGAGTGGATGAATTTTTGCTTACTGTAGTCAGCTACTCGCACCAGGACCTACACACAACTCGTCCAGACGCCCATTTTTCTGGTCTCATTCTCGTCCAGCCCCCTTTTTAGCGATTTTTCTGGGCCTTTTTCACTTTGGAAACACCGATTTCAGCAGTTTTTCCTCCTTCATCGCACTAT